>CM021105.1:19887727-20101514 GCA_007115665.2 Sequoiadendron giganteum
GAGGACAGCACTCTAAATTCCACACCTGGAGAATGTGGGCCAGGGTGGGCTTGTGACAGAGCAAAGACGTGTTCAAGAAGAATTGAGTTTTACACGTGCGAGGTTGACAAGACACCTACTCAATGCGAAAATTAATTGGGAAGTGATCTGAAAGGGTCAAATCCACTAACGGCTTCACAGGCAAGGTAGAGCTCTTGAAGGAAAAAAAGGACTGAGTCGAGATCATAACACGATCAAGGAGTTTAAAAACTCTGTCAGAACCAACCCTGTAATTACACCAAGTGTGCTAGGGAGAATGAGAATGGCGGTAACCCATATTGGGATCAAAAAGCCCCAATTTATTCTGCATGTAAAACCACGCCTCCCTTTCACCCGCAGCCCAACGAAAAGGCACAGTGCCATTCTTATCGTACGCCATCTCAACCATGTTGAAATCCCCACAGAGCAACCAGGTGGCAACTGGCAAACAGTCAACAATCCAGCGCCAGAGCAAAGAACGCTCCACGGCATCATTAGAGACAAAAATATTAACAATCCCGAAGGAATGATTTTCAATATTGAGAAGAATCCAGACAGCCCGCTAGGAGGGGTCAACTCCATGGTCCACCACATAAGGAAGCAGTCGTGGGGCCAAAAGAGTAGCAGCTCCACCACGACCAGCCTCATGTAGAGTGTTAAACATAGAACTGGCTGGCCAAATAGAACGACAAGCCGAAGCAAGCAAAAATCCTGAAATTTTAACTTCCTAGAGACAAAGCACTTCAATCCCTGAGTAATTCTTCAAAGTATTCGTAACAAAATACTTCCTGGAGAGGTCAGTGAGACCTCGAACATTCCATGAGATAAAATTCATGGAAAATCTTCCATGCTTGCAAAATCCCGGTCCTCTTCACCCAGGGAAGAGAAGTTGTTCTTCAAAAATTCCTGCAGAACAGAACCTATTTGAATAGCGGGAGAAAATCTCCGTTTTTTCGGCACATATTCACCTTCTTCCAGAGGAAGCGATGGGTTGCGAGAACGCCGCTGGGTCCCCACAGCGGAGGACAAAGCCGATTGAGCACATAAAACAGTAGCAGGCTGGGGCGCGACCTTCGGCCTGGGCTGCAAAACAGCAAAAGCAACTCCTGAGGGAGTAGCGGTCCCCTTCTCTGAAGGGTTTGAAACCTGCTGGGTCGGTTCCGAGGCCTTGGGAGCCGACCCAGAACTAGATGACTTATTCTTCCGGTTTGTAACCGTAGTCCATTTTGTGTCTGCCTTAGCCGAAGGCTCTGTCGGACGAGGCTTTTCAGCACCCCGTGGCTGAGAGACCGTACGGGGAACTGTCAAAGGGCAATCCCTGATCTTGTAATCAGCTGATTGGCATCGGTAGCACGTGTTGGGCAGATTAAAATATGTGAATTTTTGGGAGTGGCGAATATTCCCGATTTGAATGTCTACAGACTTTTTCAAATCCTTGGATAAATCAACTTCCACACAAACCCTCTTTTGAGGACGAGCTTGAAAGAACTTATCGGGTTGTATGCAAACAACCCTTTCCATAGAGGAAGCAATATGGTTCAAGAAGGGCACACAAGGCAAAGGCAACCCTGGAAACTCAATCCAGACCGGAACATGCATTTTGGTGTCCTCTGAGACCGCAAAATCCCGGGTCCAGGCCTGGAAAACCAACAATGAAGAGCGAACATACCAGGGTCCATGACCCAAAATAGCTTGGACATGATTGACTTCCGCAAAGCGGAACAAAAAAAAACCCTGAGTCAAGTTTTGGACCATATCAAGGCGGACCCCATGAGGGACCCAGGCCTTGTTAACCCAGTCTTTTAGCACACTTTCGGGGGGAGTCCTCCCAACAAAATAACCCACAAGGGTGTGTTGTTCAAGCCATTGGCATGTAAAATCAAAATCAGGTAAAGGTAAAACTACATCAGCAGGGGCGTCAGAATGCTTACCTCATGAAAGACTTTCGGAACAAATTTTCGAGGGCGTTTGTTTGATGGGGAAGCCATTAACCTGCACCGACGAACCGCTAACACCAGCAAAAATTGCTAGGTTAGAACCGGTTGAAGGCATAATAAACCCCTAAAACCGCAGTAAATGCGGCCGTACTCAATGAAGGAAACAAATTCCTGTGCAAGAAGCGCAGTATGACGTAGGAGGGGCCATGAATGACCTCAAAAAACACAAAACCCTAGCGTGATGGGTTTCCAATTGCAAATATCCTCCTTTATTTGTATTTTAACACTCAGTCTTTATGGTATTTGCTATTTCGGGGACATGACACTTGTCCTTGGAATTCTGGAGTTTTGATCATTGATTCTTTTTGGATTTTTAGAGAGCTTTGCAACGGTATAGCATGCATGTTGATCTAAGCAACTTCCTGAATTTACTATTTTTAGTAAATTCTATTTTTGGCAGTGGTCCTGTTGCCATCAGTACAATTGGCTTTCCTCTTCGAGCAGTTCAGTTGGCAATGTTGAGTTTGGCTCTTGGATGCTTTTTCTAGAGAGCTAAGTTATTTTAATTAAAATAATGTTATATTTTAATATTAAGTCCCTTGGCCTAGCTTGATGACTTTTAAGTTGTTTTAAAAGGTGGACTTCATGGGTGGACGCCTCATCAGGGGGCTTAATTGAAATATTTGCAAATTAATAAAGTTGACTATGGGGAAAAAGGGGACACCAACTTGTGAGGAGGATTATTATTTTAAAAAAGTGAAATTATTTCATCTTTTGAATGGGACGCCATCTTTGTGAGGGAGCTGAGTCAACTTGAAATTTGAAATTGTTTGACTCTTGCAGTTTGGGTGCACTTTCTAAAGGCTTCTAGAAGTTCTTCTCAAAGCTTTATAAGGAGAGCTTGGTTCTTCATTTGGAATCTTTGGTCTACTGCAAAGTTATGCTCTCGGAATGGTGATTGAGTGCTTCGGGGACTGCATACCGCCTAGCTTGGCTTAGCTTCTTGCTTGAAAGATAGCAACTAGTTGAGATCTTGATGTTCTTAGTCTTTGATGAGTAGTTTGAGCAAGTTGTAGTTGAGTTTCTTGTATTTCAATTAGTTTTGCAGTTGTTGGTCTTACCATAGCTGAAAGTCGTTTTCACATAGAAGTATTTGAGTGATTTTTATTTTGTTTTGGGTAACGGACTAATGTATTTATCTACTAAGGGGCGACCCTTCTTGCCAACTTGCAGATTTTATTTTGGAGTCTCAAATTTTATAATAAGAAAATCGCCCCTCTTGAGGCCGAACCATTCTGGGTTGTCTTGGGAAGCGTGCACAAAAATATACTTGCTGCTTTAGTGTGTTGTCTTGCTTTCGATTTGGGCACCATCATCTCTATAAGCTTTAGTATTTAATTTCAAGTCATTTGAGTGAGTATGGAGAAAGTTACAAGCATTTTAGTGAAGTTCTAGGTTGCTGGTCTGTGCATTTTCAGTCACTATTCAGTCATATCAGATTATTAAAGTTGGTCATTTGAGTGGGGTTTGAGTTTGGGAGGTCTCTTTAGGCATTGGAAAATTATTATACATTATTGCAGCATTGATGGACTCCTAATCTTGTGTTCTTGGCAAGCACTCTAGCTCATTGTAAGTTGAACAGTAGTACTGTCTGTATTCTTATCTTCTTGCATTTCCCACGATTGTGGAAGAGACTAGCCTTGCCTCAATCTGTCATTTCAGTATTTACTTCTTGTACTACCCGCTGAAAAGTGGAAGAGACCGGCATGCCGCCTAGTTACTTTCTGTAATGCATTGAACATCATATTGCTGATCAGCTGAGTCGTCAACACACTCCTGCTGAATAAGTGGTCGAATTGCATATTTACTTTCAGCAATGTACTTTCATTCTTAGTACTCCCGCTGAATAAGTGGTTGAGTTGATTTTTATCTCCTTTCATTGTACTTTCCAGTAGTTTCAGCTTTCTGCTAACGATCCCCTTTCGAGTATGCTCTCACCTTGCCCGTACTGGGATCTGGGTTCATTAGAGGAAAGGGTTCCCTTCAGTTGGTTTGTGATTTCACTAACGTTAACAGGTGAAATTAATGTGTTAAAAATGTGAAAAAAATTGGCTAGCACATTTCATCGTCTGCACACAACAAACTTTTCATACCTCCTATAGGGAGTATTGTCCTATCGATCCCTGTTGGACCTAAATCAGTGAACCTTATGTCTGACATCATCCCAAGGTCTACGCTCTTTAGAGTGAAGCTAGGCATCCCTTGGCTGGTGGCTATGAATTTGGTTCCCTCGATTATACACAGGTGTCTGAAATTCATTCATGGAGGTTCAGTACACGTTGTCCATGACATCGGTTATAGACCATCGGTTGCACATGGCAGCTATGCCTTAGATTACTTTTGGCATGCACCTATTGGTCCTCTCCCGCCCAGGAAGGACCTCCTATATCGCACATATTAGAACTATAAGAAAGGACGTTTTAGGTCGAAAGTGAGATACCCTCCTTCACCTTATGCTATTTCACATAGAGCTTGCCTGAAAGTTGACAGTGACGTCGCCAAGGCACGTAGAAGAGAAGAAGAGAAGCGATCTCGAGATTCTCCTTCCTCTACCGCTATTCAGCCCGATACTTCCTTTCACTCTGTTGCGGTACCATCCGCTTCTGTCTCGCGTTTGCGAGAGAATCCCATGGTGCCGGCTCGGCGAAAGGCCAAGCATCCTGCGTTTCAGCTTCCTGTCTTACCCACAAAGCCTAGGCCCATTCGGTATGGTAGACAGAAAGCCCCCGTGGAGAGTCTTCTATGTCTCGGCCTCCGTGGCCTCCTACTATTCCTACTCCTAGAACAGTGAACGGGAAGAGGCCCGCTGCTAACGCAATAGAGTCGATTCCTCCTGCTGTTTCCGAACCTGCTCCTCCTACTCCCATCCAGGAGTCTATCCCTCTACTGGAAGCAGCTGTAGAGGACACTCCCATGGCTAAGCAAGAATCCTCCATCCCTTTGCAAACTCCGGCTTCTGGTTCGAAGAGTCGCAAAAACCGCCTTGCGCATAAGCGCAAGCGTCAGCGAAAGGCTCTTTTGGCTGAGCAAGCCGCCTTACAGAAGAAGGAAGAAGAGACGACCGCTCATGTATCATAACCTCCTATTGTGTCCTCTCTCTTCCCTTCTGCTTCTATCCAAACTAGCTCTGTATCGCTTCCGACTTCTGTTGCGAGCGCACATGCGCCTCAAAAGGTGCAGGTGTTCATCGCTCCTTCGATGGAGCCGCCTCTACTAACATCCATTCCAGATGTCTTGCCTTTTGTGAAACCCATAGGTATCATTAACACTTCAGTCGTATCTGTTGCGGTTCTTTCTGAAGAGCACAAAAGATTTACTGAGAGGGGGGGGTGAATCAGTAAATCAATCACAAAACTTTTTATTTCTTAATCTTTTTAAACTTGTTACAATCAACCTTTTGATTTGAATCAATTTCCCCAAGTTGACACAATTTATTGAAATAATAATTTTTCAAAGTAGGCTCCAACCTACAAATTTACAACTAGATGATTTAGTAGATTGAATTCCACAAGGAACACCTAGACCTCTATAAAATTTAGTAGACACCTGCCTACAAGGAGCACCAACCCCTAATGCAAGGCACCAAACCTTGACTTGATGGAAGTGAGATTGCCTTCAATCTCATCTGCACAATGCTAACTCTCCAAACTGCTCTATGTGATCAATAATATCACCTTCATCCCACACAAGGAGGTAGAAATCTGACTAAACTGCAAACTTCAACTACACAACCACCACAACTTAATCTGAATTTGAATCACATATATATATATATATATATATATATATATACTTCATAGGAGATATCCTTCGTTCTAGGGACACATCCCTTGAAAAGAGTCTTTACAATATTTAATTGCTATCTATACTCAAATCGCACCTCTTCAATATTAAATTCTATTAAGAAAAATTGCACCCCTCTAATCTGAGTTTGCTGTTGATTATTTTTTGTTTGGAATCCTTTAATCGCACCTCTTTGAAACTGATTGTCTTTTAAATAAATCGCGCCTTTTATGAATGCATTGATTTTGATTTATTTTATTAATTCTGAAGTTGCGTCACTTCATAAGTCGTGCTTCTTCAAATATTATCAACCATTTAAGAAATCGCATCATTTCATTTGAGATTTGCGATTTATATTTTAATCACCATTTTGTTATTTTTTTTAACGAGTTCTCCCTGGCGCTGATTTCTTAGTCTATTGTTATCGACACAACTGTCGGATAGTGAAGGTGGCCCGATAGACGGAATTTAGTAGTTACTTTGATAAATCTCAGATGTCTCCGTGTAATTCCAAATCAAAGTGTTACTGACATATTTTATTCTTTGCTAGACGTGACTGTGTGTTCTTGTTCCTTCGTCCTCTTCACTCGGAAATTTATTCATAATTCTTTTTCATCGATGGTTTTAGTGATTTGGAATATACGATCCTTCCTATAGCTCTTGTCTTCATAGATAAGATTCCTATAATCGTTGGCTTCTTTAGACAGGTTGGTTATCATTGTATGTAATATCTGGCTTTTCTTTAACTTATATTATAAGCATTGTTTAGACATCAATGACAACTCTTCTAACAATCTCCCCCTTTGTCATTGATGGAAACCTCTTCAATGGCAATTGTGATCCTCTTCTTAATGCTCTCCCTATGTCCAATTTCTCCCCCTATCTCCAATTTCTCCCCCTTTGACATCAATCGCAAGGGGTCTTCTAACAATATTTCAGCTCCATGAAGCTATAAGATTTTTGTGCATAGCTCCCCCTAAATACATGCAGCCATCAATTAATTTGATGGATGTGGAACAACTCTCAATTTGTCCCTTAGATATTCAAATGTATCTCTTGGAAGTGGTTTAGTAAATATATCAGCAGTTTGCTCTTTTGTAGTTATGTATTCTAAACATACTTGTCCTTCTCCTACTTGTTCTCTCAAAAAGTGATACTTAATAGGGATGTGCTTGGTTCTTGAGTGCATTACTGGATTCTTGGAGATATTGATTGCACTAGTATTATCACAATATATAGTGCAAGGATGATCATACTCCACTTTGATGTCTCTTAAGGTTTGCCTCATCCACAAAAGTTGAGTGCAACATGCTGCTGCTGCAATATATTCAGCTTCTGCTGTAGATAGAGAGACTGATTCTTGTTTTTTGCTCATCCAAGACACTAGATTTCCTCCAAGGAAAAAAGCTCCTCCACTTGTACTTTTTCTATCATCCACATTGCCAGCCCAATCAGCATCTGTGAATGCTTCAAGAGTGAAGTCATTGTTACTAGGGTACCATAGACCATATTCCATTGTGCCTTTCAAATACTTGAATATACGCTTTACTGCATGAACATGTGTTTCTTTTGGTGCTGCTTGAAATCTTGCCACGACTCCAATAGCTTGCATTATGTCTGGTCTTGTAGAAGTTAGATACAACAAACTCCCAATCATTGATCTATATAGTGTTTGATTCACTTCTTGGGATTCATCATCTTTGCTTAGCTTGCAACCTGTAACCATGGGAGTACTCACAGGATTGCAGTCTTCCATTCTAAACCTTTTTAACATTTCCTTCACATATTTGGTTTGGGAGATGAAAATACCTTTACTTGATTGTGAAATTTGTAGCCCAAGGAAGAAGGATAATTCTCCCAACATTGACATTTCAAACTCTTTTTGCATACATGATGAAAATTCTTTGCACATTTTGTCCTTGTCTCCACCAAAAATGATGTCATCTACATACACCACTACAATCAATAAATGTCCATCCTCTTCTTTGATGTATAGATTGCTATCTACATCTCCTCTTTTGAAACCTTGCTCTTTGAGATACTTGTCAAGTCTAGAATACCAAGCTCTAGGAGCTTGTTTAAGCCCATAGAGAGCTTTCTTTAACTTGCACACATAATCCTTGTCTTCTGATAATAGGAAGCCTTCGGGTTGTTCAATATAAACTTCCTCCTCTAGATCTCCATTAAGAAAAGCAGATTTAACGTCCATTTGATACACCTTAAACTTTTTGTGACTTGCATAGGATAAAAACATTCTAATTGCTTCAATCCTTGCAACTGGTGCGAATGTTTCCTCAAAATCTACTCCTTCAACTTGTGCATAGCCCTTGCACACTAACCTTGCTTTGTTCCTTGTAACTTGACCATCTTCATTTAATTTGTTTCTAAAAACCCATTTTGTGCCAATTACATTCTTATCTTTTGGTCTTGGGATAAGTACCCAAGTTTCATTTTTCTCTATTTGATCCAATTCTTCATTCATTGCATCAATCCAACATTTGTCTTTGCTTGCTTCTTCAAAAGTTTTGGGCTCAACTTGAGATAGAAATGCTGCATGACAATCTTCATTGTAATTCACCATTCTCCTTGCAGATCTACATCTATCTTGAAGAATCAAATCTTCAGGGTGGTTCTTTTGAACAAACCTGGAAGGTGTCTTTGGTGTCTTCATGGGAGTCTTCTGTGAAGACTCTTCTTCCTTTGTCTTTTCCTCCTTTTCTTCTTCTTGGGAGTCCTCATCCTCTTTGTCTTCATCATTCATAGTTTGAACATGGTGATCACTTTGTCCAACTTCTTTGAATTTCTTTCCTTCATCAATTCTTACATTAGCACTTTCAACAATTTTGTGAGTTCTTTTGTTGTAGCATTTATATGCCTTGCTTTTTGATGAGTAGCCAAGAAAGATTCCCTCATCTGCTCTTGTGTCAAATTTGCTCAAATCTTCTTCATCTCTTCTAATGTAGCAAGTGCTTCCAAAAATTTTGAAGTACTTGACAGTTGCTGGTCTTCCTTTCCAAAGTTCATATGGTGTCTTCTCATTGTTCACTCTTATTTGTGCACGATTCAAGATGTAATCTGCTGTATGAATTGTTTCCTTCCAAAAGGAATCTGCTATCTTGGTTTCATTTAGCATTGCCCTTGCCATTTCTTGAACCGTCCTATTTTTTCTTTCTACAACCCCATTTTGTTGAGGGGTTCTTGCTGCAGAAAATTGCCTCTTAATTCCATGCTCTACGCAGTAATTTTCAAATTCCTTTGATGTGAATTCTCCTCCTCGATCTGATCTAAGACATTTTATCTTGATGTTTGCTTCATTTTCAACCAGCTCTTTGAAAGCTTTGAATTTATCAAAAGCTTCAGATTTTTCTTTCAAAAATGCAACCCAAGTCATTCTTGAGAAGTCATCAATCAGCAACATAAAATATCTTTCTCCATTCATGCTCTTGGATTTGGTTGGCCCACAAAGATCTGTATGTATGAGTTCTAATGGCTTTGATGAAGAATGCTCCTTAGACTTAAAGCTTGACCTTGTTTGCTTTCCAAGTTGACACTCTCTACAAATGATATTAGAAGGTTTTGTTATCCTTGGCATATCTCTCACAGCATTTGATTTGCTAACTTTGACAATATTATCAAAGTTGAGATGGCCTAGCCTCTTGTGCCATAACCAACTTTCATCCTCTTGTACTAGGTTGCAACTTTCACAACTTATCTCCTTTAAAATATACAAATTATGTTTTCTTTCAGCTTGAGCAACCAGCTTTCCATCTTTCTTGATATCACATGTATTAGAAAGAAATGTGATACTATGTCCTTGATCACAAAGTTGACTAACACTTAGAAGATTTTCTTTTAGGCCCTTAACATACAAAACATTTTCTGTTTTTGTTCTCCCATTATCTAGACTAAGTGTTCCTTTTCCTTTTATTTGTTTTCTTGTATTATCACCAAATCTTACTGTTCCTTCATCAGTAGGTTCAAGAGAGATGAATTTGCTCTTGTCACCTGTCATGTGTTTTGAGCACCCACTATCAATGTACCATCTATCTTTCTTACTTTCAGCATGTAAGGCTGTTTGAATGAACATTGATTTCTCCTTTTTCTTCCATATTTTGATAGGTATTTCTTTCCTCTTAATAGACTTATCTTCTTTCTTGTTTTGTTTTGGAGAATCATTAAAAACTGTCCTACAAGCTTGTGCTTTGTGCCCAAGGTTATTACAATTGTAGCATAGACTATTATAGTCCATTAATGGTGTGAAAGGATTATAATCTCTCCTAAGGTAGCTAGGAATATTTTTTACTTTAATTTTACAATTTAAGGCCTTGTGGCCAAATTTGTTACATACAAAACAATACCCATTGAATGTATATGATTGCCTAATGTTTGATTTTCTTTTAGGATCAGTACTTATCCATTCTTCTTCAACTTGCTTTGAGAAGGTCTTGAAATCTTCTTTGGAGTTAGTGACCTTCTTGGATTGTTCTTCAAAACTACCTTCCATTTTGCTTTGAAGAACATCTTGAGCCTTCATTAGCTCAATCAATTTGCTGGATTCTTCATCAATCTTTGTGTGTTGAACCTTTGTTTTCTCCAGTTCCAATTTTAGCATTGCTATCTCTTGCTCCAGCTTGTTACATTTCATCTCCTTTGTATTGAGTTTGTTTTTCAATTCTTCTTCATTTCTTTCAGCTTCCATGATTTGAGCTCTCAAATCTTCAATGGTTTTGCTTGAATTCTCCAAGTCTTTTGTTATCACTTTGACTTTCAATTTGTACTTGGTAACTTTCTTCTTTAAATCTTCATTCTTCTTATAAGCATAGTGCAGTTCTTCTTCAAGATCCACTTCCTCTTCTTCATTACATTCTTGATCAATCTTTTCTTCTTTATTAAAAATTTCATCCACATTTAGTTCTTCGCATTCAGCCATGAATAGAATTTCCTCTTCACCATTGCTAGAGCAATCTTCACTTTGTTCTTCGGAGGTGCTACTATCTTTCTTTGAATAGAAACTCTTCTTATGTTTTTGAAACTTCCATTTTGAGTTATTATTGAAATTCTTCTTTCCCTTTTTCTTGTTGCTGATTTCTTTTTCTTCTTCACTAGAGCTGTTTTCATTTTGAGGACATTTTGAGGCATAATGTCCAACTTTTCCACAATTGAAGCACTTAAAAGGAAATTTTCCTTTGTATTTTCCTTTTCCTTTTTTAAGTTTACCCATGAAGTAAGCTTCTGCTTCATCATTTGATTTTTCATCCTTTTCTTCATGCTTGTTCCTCCCCTTTTTGGATGCTTTGAATGAGACTTCCTTTTGTGGTGATCTATCTTCAATCCTCATCTCATATGCAGCAAGGATTCCATGTAATTCATCTTTGGTTAGCTGATCCAAGTTTGTTAATTCCTCCAACACTGCAACCTTGGCTTCAAACTTTGTAGAAAGAGATCTTAGAATTTTGTCAATAATGAAGTCATCCTTGATCTCTTCACCAAGTCCCCTCATGATATTCACTGTTTCATCAACACGAAGGAAATATGAAGCAATATTTTCATCATCTTCCATTTTGAGAGTCTCCAACCTTCTTCTATGAGTTTGCAACTTTGCCTTTTTAACTTTTGCATCTCCTTCATAAATATTTTGAAGTTTGTCCCAAATTTCTTTTGCTGATTTGCATCTCATGACTTTTGTAAACTCAGAATCTGTTAGGCTGCAAAGAAGAGCATGCTTGGCCTTTGCATTGTTTTCACTTCTCTTTTTCCCTGCTTGATCCGTTGGAGGGGTAGCTGGAGGTGAATACCCATCAACAACAGATTGCCACACGTCAAACCCAAGTGCATTCAAGTATGCTTCCATCTTGATATTCCAAAAGGCATAATTAGTCCCATCAAAAATGGGTGCTTTCACAGTGTTGCTTGAATTCGCCATATGTGCTCTTAAGGATCTCCTTTAAGCGGTTAGGCTTTCAAGAAGGACCTTGCTCTGATACCAATTGAAGAGCACAAATGATTTACTGAGAGGGGGGGGTGAATCAGTAAATCAATCACAAACTTTTATTTCTTAATCTTTTCAACTTTATTACAATCAACTTTTTGATATAAACCAATTTCCACAAGTTGACACAACTGTATTGAAGTAAATTTTCTTTTTTAGTAGGTACTAACCTACAAATTTTCAATAAGATGATTTAGTAGAATGAATTCCACAAGGAACACCTAGACCTCTCAAAATTTAGTAGACTCCTTCCTACAAGGAGCACCAACCCCTAATGCAAGGCACCAAACCTTGCCTTGATGGAAGTGAGACTGCCTTCAATCTGATCTGCACAAGCCCAACTCTCCAATCTGCTCTATGTGATCCAAGATATCACCTTCAGCCCACACAAGGAGGTAGGAATCTGACTGAACTGCTAGTCTACAATTTGCACAACCACACTTCTACTCCACACATTTCTTTTTCATTTTATATCTTTATGCCTCCATGAAGAGAGACATCTCTTTGAAAAGAGACGTCCTTTTGAAAAGACATAACCTTTGTTAATAATTCTGTTTATCATAAACATCAACCGTTGCTCTTTTTTTTTTTTAATTATTAATCCTTTGTTTTAATTATTAAGAACAGATCGCACCCTTTTACTTAATAGCTATTCGCACCTTCTTTTAAAATAGCCGATATCTCTTCAATGATAGAACACGTCCTTTCAGAATAAACACAGACCTGAAGATGTTTGAATAATACCCACGTTTTTACAAGAAGACGTCAAAATACTCAGAAGAGTCTTTTTCTTCTAATCGCACCCTTACTTAGGATCACGTCTCTCCTTTTTTTAAAATCGCGCCTTTTTGAAATCGTTTTTGCTTGACATATCTTAATCACTATTTTGAGAACTGAGTACGTCATTTTGAAATACCACATCCTTTCGAATTTTCTGTTTGAAGAGGCGTGTCTTTTTAGCAGTTCAAATCTCCATTGAGAAGTCATATCTTCTCAAAGACTCGTGTCCTTTTGTTATTATGTTTTTGTTGATTCGTATTATTTAAAAAGATTTTATATTCTTTAAGAATCGTATCTTTTTATATTATAGTTATCATTTTTATTACTTCAGATATTATTTTCTTTAAGAATCGTATCATCTCCATAGGGCGTGTTAATGCTTCTTTTCATTTGTTATGCTGGTTCTGAAGAATGTCGATTTGATCATTGTGTCTTTTAGTCATGCTATTCTTTAGATCATATCTCCATACTTTATTTACTTTGACATCAATGACAATATTGTCAACAGGTAGTGGGCATTAATTGCTCATTATGATTCCTGCAGGGGAGTGGAGAATATTTTGTGCATTCATTGCCCACTCCTCTCTGTGGCGGTTTTTAGGGTAGAAACCCTAATCAGGGCATATGTGGCTCGATCTGAGCCCTTCATTGTAATTTGATCTGAACCGTCCACTGAATTGGACTTATTATAAAAGGGGCATCCCCCCTCATTTGTAATAAATTAGAGATTAGATCAAGAGTTGAATCAGAGCTAGAGAGTAGAAGGCATATAGCATTTAGCTTAGAAGTTAGCTTTAGATTGAGGAGGGAAGAAAACTTTCCTTTGAAAGTTTTGTAAAAGGTTGTTGTGAACACTTTTCATAATACAAAGAGTTTCATTGCTTGGTGATTTCTTCTTTGTTATGAGTAGCTAGCAAGGCCATTTCGTCTTTCCAATTCAAGGTAGATAAAGTAAAATAGATTTTATTTCATGCAAGTAGTTGTTAATTGTGGAGTGTGGCGTTGTGATTTAAGCATATCTTCTTCATCCATACCACTAGCGGGCTTACTGATGGTAAGTTCGCCTTGCGTGGTCAACTGGAGTATCAGCACTTAACTTCGATTATGGTTCATATGTTTGTATGCGTCGTGTTGACGGTATGAACGTGTTGCGTCATAGTTTGAACATTTTCTCATCCTTTGAAGATTGCACCAACTTTGTCGGAGTTGTTCGAAAGAAGACAAAGCGAAGTTTGGTTTGAAGATTGTTTAAGTCGATCTTCGTCCTCCACCCTTTAGAAGTAGATTTGTAGAATCCCTATCCCTATCCCCTTTAAATTCTGCATTTTCTGAGTCAGTCTAGATACCAGAACCATATTGCCAAATCATTCACGTCCTAATTGCTTCACGGAGTTGAACAACTACGTAAGTCCCCTTGAAATAACCAGCAAAACACATCAACCAACTGAGTCTATTCGCGATAAAAGGAACCTTGGAGTCGAACACATGAACTTTCAAGCAATCTTAGCATGTGGGACACTTTGATCAAGAGAGAATAGAGTGACCGTTGGGCAACTTTATTCTGTGCTGGCGTGTCATAAAAGTCACGTCAACACGTATCTTCTCACTGAGGTACAAAATTCTAGAATTGTTATTTACCTTGTACACTAACTGTAATTTTGTACAAGCTTCATGAGTCATGTTAGTGTTGTGAATATGTTTGGATTTGTTTATCCACAAAAACTAAGTTACCGATTCGTTTCTGGATTCGGGTACGGGTACGCAAATCCGGTACGGGATTCGGCAAATTTTTTTTTTGGGGTTGGGTACGTTATGGGTACAGCAAACAAAAAACATATAAAAATAAAATATATATATATATTTGCAGCAGTAATTAAGCTCAGAATACACCACCATATTAGTAGTCTAATAACATAGCAAAAATACATCACCACTTTCATAGTCAAATATTAAAATATTAGTGATACTCAAAAGTCGAATGTTATGATATAAAATTATAAATTAAAGTTCAAACATATAAATGTCAAGTGTTTACAATCAGCCATTATTGATCATTGATCAATCTGAATCATATGGGTCATCAAAAAAAGCAGCATCACTAGATGTGTTTGGAGGCAAAAATTAGCGTTGGAATGAATATTTTATTACTTAGAAATCAACTTTTGGTAAAAGAAAAATATAAAATTGAAAAAAAAATGCACTTTCTCTGCTGGATTCACCTTCGATTCGCCTGGGCATATCCTGGACGAATCCGCAGAGGCGAATTGAATCCACTGCGAATCCACAGTCAAAATTCCGAATCCTGTCCGAATCCGACCCGAATCGAACCCGAATTTCGAATCCGGTACGAATCGTATCGTATCTGGAGGCTAGGAGTGGCGAATCGGTAACTTAGCACAAAAAGAGTGATCAACATCAATTCCTTCCTATTCATTTTATCACAAACTTTTTGTTCATTTGCATTGAGAATTGCATCTTTCTTTTCTATGATAATCTCCCATACTTCCTCACAGGGGAGGATGGTCTTCATTTTTTACGTTTTATTCACCATTTGAATATGATTTTACTCAAGAAATTCAACAATATGTGTTGGTCTTTTGGGCATATGGGTGAAAGAATTGTAACCAACCAACAACCTCTACAACATATCTAGTTATGTAACAAATTACCATCGAAGTTTGATATTATTTTCAAACAAATTTACTGATAAAAGAAAGTTCACAAATGGAGAAAATATCACTTTTGCAACTTTGAAGATGTCTACTCCATTAGTTTGTGGGTGGCAATCTTATAATGTGAAGAAAGAGAGTGAATTTGAGCCTATTTACACATCATCTAAGTTCATTGAGGCGGCACATACTCAATACCATTCTCTCAAACACTACACTATTATGATGTGTATAAGAAATTTTGATTGTTGAGACAAAAGGAGGGCTAATTGGTGCTAAATCACACAACTAAGTTGTATGAACTCCATGAATGTTTGAATTTGTACAAAACAAACATGTATAATGTCTTGAAGTGAACAAGCAGACTTTATCACTGCATTTCAAGGCATAAAAAGTCTATATCACTTGAAACATTGGAGCAAGCCTATTGACAAGCCATCTAGATTGAGGAACGAGCACAAAAAGAAGAAAAAAGGCCCAATTTCATACCCTAGCTCCTTGTCGAAGCACAAAGCTTTAGGAAACACTCAATCTTGCTTGACACAAGCATCACCCTATAGTGGGAAACCTTTGTCAAAGTCTTGGTTTACTCCTCAACCAAAAGCTTCTATCTCAGACCCTGAAAAAGCGAAGGTAAAAAAATCTAGTCATCACAAAGTTGATAACCCATGACAATTGAAAATCTGTGCAAAAAACTTTGCTTTCTCGAATGTTGTAGCTCACATCTGAGGAAGAGCAAACAAAGCACAAAACTTAGTATTCCAACTTGCTTGAATGCCAATGCTCAACCAACAAGCAAGGAGAGAATGTTTTCCACATCAAATGTTGGGTCAAGGGATAGTAATTCTATTAAATCATTAGTATTGGTAGCCACAAGAAGATGCCATAGTTGTAGGAGTTCCATTTAGTGACAAGTACAAGAAGGTAAAATACAAAAAGAGTCACTACCCATGCATTTTTGAATATGACATCTCCTTCGTGCAAGATTCATGCACTTGCAATGTTGCATTGTTGAAAATTTGGAATGTTCTTCTTGGCAAGTGATATTTGTATGATTGGGATGTGATTTGGAGAGCTAATCTACAATGCCGATCCTTCAAGATGAACAATTGCATCTATGACATTTACGAGTCCCCTCCAAAGACCAACATTTCATTGGTATCTATGAAATTATGCAGAAAAATTTCTTCATGTTCTTGTAAGTTTTTCCTATTGATAGTTTGCCAAGAATCCATACCAAAACAGTGTGAAGAAGCACATTTATGTAGCAACTAGTTGAGCTCACAACTTTGCAAAAGTAGCTTAACAACTATTCATGGCAATATGGAGATTTCTTTGAAGAGCCAAAACAATTCCAACACATTGCTTCATCAAATTGTTCTCATTCCATGATCAGTACTTACAAACAACACTCTCTATCATTAGATTGGTTTGGGAGAATGATGAAATTTAGAAGAAAATTTAGGAGGTTATTGACCAAGGAAATATTTGAGAAAGTTGTTCTATTTGTGGTAGTTTGATTATCCTCACCAAAGAAATATTTTTTGTGGCATCCTTGCATTGACTATTGTGCAGTCAACTAGATCACCATGAAAAATAGGTATCTGTTTTGCTGCTTCAATGATCTTTTGGATTAGCCTCAAGGTGAATGATATTTAAAAAAAATCATCTCAAGACTAGTTATCATTAAAGTTCTAGTCAACTCGAAAGAAATCTAGAAGATTGTGATCAAGAGAAAGGAAGGTTTGTACAAGTGGTTTGTAGTGTCATTTGGTTTGAACAAGGTGATTCATATATGAGATCTTGCGATCCTTTATAAACACCCTCATAATTTTCTATCTAGATGGCATCCTCAATTCTTTTAAGACTTTGGAGGAGCATATTTGCACGATTTCGTAAGGTACTTGATAGACTTCACACCCACAAATTGTAAGTCAATCTTTAGTCACACTCTACCTACAATTAGGAGTTCTATTCAATTGTTCTAGTCACAATATGTGAAGCAATGGTAATGGCAACACTATCCCTTAGGTAAGCAACCATCATTCACTCAGATCATAACCTCTTTAGTTTTTTCACTCACAAGGTAAGTTACAGTATTCAAGGCTCATGAAGTGGATGCCATAGTGTAGGAGTTCCATTTAGTGACAAGTACAAGAAGGTAAAATACAAAAAAAAGCTGTTGGTGGCTGAGTAGACTTTGTCACCTTGTTGCTCATCGCACTTGAAACTCGAGGCAACAACTTTATGTATTGGGTTTTGCAATTGCAGATATAGAATTCACTAATACATATATCACCCTTTTTGCAAGGACAATAGGCTAGAAATCTCTATCTAATTGGACATGTTTGTGTTACCTCAGGCACAACTTGCACAAGGCTCATTTGGGAGATGCACTGCTACAAATCAGCTGCTTTTAACTTACCAAAAGATATTCTGAGTCTCAAATGTTAGGTTTTTAAATGAATTACCTCCTTAGACTTAGCTGGAAATTTTATTCTAGGGCAGAAATCGTGAAGATCCCAAGTAAGGACACTATAGACAAATTATTGCATCTAACACCTAATAAAACAACAATGATGATGTCTATGACATTGATCCTATTTATTGTTGGGGAGAAGGGTGCAAAAATCTAACCTTTGGAGAGATAAGGACTCCTCACATTTAGAACAAAGAAATGGTTTCAAATGCTCCAAAAATAATGCTTCCTCACTCTTAGTTCTTAAGAGGGGGAAATTATGCTGCTTGTTAAACGAAGGTTTAAACTCAACTCAATTTGAAGATCTATGGGATGTTGTTGGTTGCATCACTGGACCAACATGAGTGGATGATGAGCATAGATGGTATGATAAGGCCAATTAGAAGACCAAATTGATAATCTTGGTTGGTGTTTCTGATGAGGTTCAACCTCACATCCAAACAGCTACAACTGCCAAAGAGGCGTGAGATTGTTTCAAGATAGTACATGAATCCAATAATCTGAATTAGATATCCATTTGTAGTGTCAATTACATTGTTTGCAAATGCAAAATGGTGAAAATTTGGAGAATTTTTTCAAATTAGTTGTAAAAATCAAGGCATCATTGCAAGTGTATGGGGAGATAGTATCCGATGACTCTCTTGTACGGTTGTATCCATTGTCACAAGAGAACTGACTCTTATATATCATGTGTTTGTCACATGTCTCAATGAGGCTAGCAAAAACCCATCATTTGAGAATTTAGTAAACTTGCTTTAACAAAAGAAGCAATTCATGATGAGGTCACAAACTCCCAAGACAATCATGCCTTAACATCTTAGTAGAAGGGAAGTAACCTTAATATTGAAATGGTCAAATTTATCAAAACCTAGACGAGACAATGCATTTGCATAGAAAAACAAGTGTCTTATTTTTGGGAAGAAGGAACACTATATCTAGGAATGCTGGTACAATTTTTTTGCCGATGGTGAATCAAGCTAGTGAAAGCCACAAACATAATTCTCAAGGAGAAAAGAAGAAGATTCTTCGTTTGCAAAAAATATATCACAAGAAACAAGGAAATGTTTTTTCAATAGGTCATTTTGGTGAATAAGAATTTTTGTATGTTGTGGAAGTTTAGGTCTCCACTTTTGAAAGTCCTATTTGGTATGTTGATTTTGGTTCATCTAGACACATGGCGGGAAAATGAGAGTGGTTCTACAACCTCAACTCATCAACTTCATATGGGCAAGTTGACCTTGGTGATCATAAACTCCCAAGACAATCATGCTCTTGCATATTAATAGAATGGAAGAAACTTGAATATTAGAATGGTCAGATTTATCTAAACTTAGATAGGACAATGTGTCTTCATAGAAAAATAAGTGTCTCATTTGTGGGAAGAAGGGACACAATATCTAATGTGGTATAAATTATAATTCCTCTGCTAATGGCGAATCATGCTAGTGAAAGCCACAACATAATTCTCAAGGGGACGAGAAGAAGAATCCTTGTTAGCAAAAAAAATATCACAAGCAACAACAAAATGTTGCTCTATTAGGTGATTTTGATTAATAAGAAATTTTGTATGCTGTGGAAGCTCAAGCCTCCACTTTTGGAAGTCCTTGTTTGGTATATTGATTTTGATTCATCTAGACACATGATAGGCGAACAAGAGTGGTTCTACAATCTCACCTCATCAACTTCATATGGGAAAGTTTCTCTTGGTAATGGCATTTCCTATGAAGTTTAGAGTATTGGTGATTTTGTTCTAGTACTCAAGATTCACATGTGTTGACTTACAAAGGTTTTGTATGTTCCAAGGCTTACAAAGAATCTCACGTTTGTAATTCAATCCTGAGCACAACTTGAAGGTTGAATTTGACATATATGATGGTGAGAAACTATTCTCATTTGGGACAAGACTTATAATGGTGAAATTGTTGCTTATGCCTCAGGGGTTGGTAAAATGCTTTAGTTGGTTGATGTCACCAATGAAGACAAGCATTGGAGTAAAGACAAATTTATCCACTACTTCTTGGCATAGAATATTTGGTCATCTTAGTTTTAGTTCTTCTCGCATTGAGTAAACAAGACATGGTGCCAGGACTTCCCTCCATGGAAAAAATAATTATTTAATCCAATTATCTTGCTGGGAAACAACATTGGGCTCCTTTTATTGTTGCAAAACACAAGCCTTTGGTCCTCTAGATTTGGTGCATACCAATCTATGTGGACCTATGACACCCAATCACAATCATGCTTGGCATTTTCTACTTTTTGTACATGATTATTTCAAAAAAATATGTATCTATTGCTTGACTTGTTGATCTTTCCCTAGAGTCTCTATTGGATGCAAATGGGTCTTCAAAGTCAAATACAAAGCAAACATTAGCATTTACAAGTATAGAGTCCAACTGATGGCTAAGGGCTATGTTTAGAAAGAAGACATTGACTATGAAGAAACTTTTTCCCCCATTGCAAAGATCAAGAATATCACAATTGTTTTGGCAATGGTAGCATAGTTCGGTTGGTAGGTTCATCAAATGGATGTCAAGAGTGGCTTTCTTAATAGAGATCTCAAAAAGAAGTCAATATCACTCAACCTTAGGTATATATTGCACCTAGGCAGCAACAAAAAGTGTGTAGGCTTGCGAAATATGTCAACATTTTGAAACAAGCTCTTAAGAGATTGGTCCATCAAGATTGATGAGCATCTCCTCCAACATGGATTCACTAGGTATCCCTATAAGCCCAATCTCAACCTCAAAGAATAGGGGGGGGATTGTGATTTTGATAGTATGTGTGAATGATCTAGTCATCATAGGCTGTTCTCCATAGATGATTGCAACACCAAAGAATGATTTCAAATAGTCATTTTGACATGATAGATCTCAGGTTCTTGCATTATTGTCTTGGACTTGAAGTGTGGCAAAAGAACAAGATTTTGGTATTTCAAATGAAATATACCAAGACATTGCTTGAGAAATTTAGGATAGAAGATTGCAAGCCTATCTCAACTCCTATGGAAAAAGGCTTGCATCTCTCTCAATATGATCCATCACCTTAGGTTAATGCTACTCTTTATTGCTAGTTGATTGGGAGTCTCATTTAGTTGATGTACACTAGGCCAAATAGCAGCTATGTTAGTTATTTTTTGAGGTTTATGCAATAACCTAAGGTTTCACATTGGAATGCAACAAAGTGAGTTTTGAGATACATTTGTGGTATAGTGGACTATGGCCTAGAATATAAATAGAATGATTTTTTTCTTTGTAAGGATGCACATATAGGGACTATGTAGGATCTTTGGATGACATGAAGTCTACTTTAGCTTTGTTTTCTTTTGGGATTTGGTCTAGTATCATGGGGGAGAAAAAAAAACCCACTAATGTTCACTCTTCCATAGAAGCAAAATAAATTTTGTGTTGCAGGTGGAGCTGTTTGTGCAGCGATATGATTATGTCACATCTTGCTAGGACTAGGTGTACATGAGACAACCTAGATATCTATCTTGTGAGAATTAGGGAGAGTTGAAGTTTGTTTGTAATCCATTTTTTGGTTAGTACACTAAACACATTGAGGTTTAGTGCCATCACATTTGTGAGCATATCCAATAGTAGAATATTCAGCTCCGATATTGTTCCATTCAAGAGAAACGTGTTGAAATCTTTACCAAATCTCTTATAGCCATGAAGTTTGAATTTTTTTGAAACTTATTAACTTGTACTCTTGAGAAAATGATGTAACAAGGGGGATTGTTAGAATAATTAAATATATAATTACATCATTGTATATATGTTAATAATATTAACACAAGATAGTTTTATTGGATATGCCTAGTTGGTGATTCCTTTAACTAACTTTCATTTGTATATATTGCATTCTCTCCTCATAATCAAATTGCTCATTGTTGTGATTTCTGTCATGTCCCCGAAATAGCAATACCATAAAGACCAAGTGTTTTTTTTCTTTTGATCGGTAATAATCGCTTTTGACTGGAGCTTGAACCAGTGAAGCCACAATTTGTGGGAGACCTCATTCCCATGTTTTTTGTCTCATATTCTCCTAGACCATTCTCCTTCTACCTCTTCTCTATTTTCACCAATTTGTTCTCCAACAGCTGTCGACCACAACCGTCGTTGGGTGATCCAACTGTGCCTCCAATTCCTGGAAGAACACCCACCCATCCTCCTAGCGAAACCTTGCCAACCACCTCCTTCCTCCTTCCCCCCTTCCTCAGGCCACCACCCTTACTCCGTCGCCCCTCTTCCTCCTTTCTTTTTCTCCAACCTTCTTATCACTCCATCCCCTCTTATCACTCCACTCCCTCTTATCTCCTTATCACTCCATCCCCTCTTATCTCCTTATCACTTCACTCCCTTGCTCCTTCCAGCGCATCACGTCCGCTACCCAAACTCCTTCATCTTCGTTCCTTCTCAGCGGATACCCTTCCTCCACCTGGCTATGACCTCCCCGTGTCGCCAGACACTGTGCTTGTACCTCCTTTGTCGCCGGGCACACAAACTGGCCTGCCTTTCCACTCGCAACCTTCCATTACCATCGGGTGCTATCCTCCCGTGTTCACACCGCTGATTCCTCTGTCCGTGAACAGCCCTCGAACATCGTGCACTCCCACGAACCACAATCCTTTCGTACCTGCAAGCGACGGTGAGTCTCGAACATGAGATGACCCTCTCAACAGGGCTTGTGACATACCGTCACACTGCGGGGTCATCCCCTCCATAAAGACCAAGTGTTAAAATACAAATAAATTAATAAATAAAATAAACAACAATATTAATATTAAATATAAAATAAATGTGTACCATAGCAATATAAAAATATAAAAATATGAAATAACAAATATAATAATAATATATAGGCAAATTATTGTTATTACATTCTAGTATAAAATAACTTAATATCAAAAATAATTATAATAAATAAATATTATAATCATTACACATCAAAGATTGTAATACATTAGAATAAAATAATAATAAGATAGTAGCAAATTGGTTTTATTATTATACTTTAATGTTAAAATATGTTCAATAAAAAAACAAAATAAAATAATAAAATAAGTATATAATCTGAAATATCATAATTATCAATAATAATATATTATTTTCAAAAATAGATATTATTGTGATAATAAGCCTTTAAAGGCAGCAATTAAATCTAACAAAGGGATATATTTTATGAAAAGTCACCTTTTTCACCGAACAATACATTCCCCCCATGAGTCACCTACCTTGAATGGTATAAATAGAAGGAAGGAAAATAGGGAAGAGGGAAAAACATTGAGAAATACGATCTGCAATTTAGAACAACAGCAACAATGATTGTTATGCATTGGAATATAGAGCCATTTAATATATATATTATTTAATAGGCATACAAGTATATATGCATAGATATAGATAAATTTTATAATGAATAATATGCAATGAATAAAGAATATATATATATGAATAAGGAAAGAATAATTATATAGACATATATATATGAATACTAATAGATATAAGTAAAAGAATAATTATAATTATATATATATATATATATATATATATATATATATATATATATATATATATATATACGTACACAATTATGCAATCATGATACTTATAAGTAATGATGACTTTAATATAAACATAAGTAGATTATGTATATTTATGGATTGTCCTCATCCTATGATCAATTCAGTATAAGGTGAAACAATGTTGGCTAAACATTGCTTGAATTAACAAAGAGAATAGATTACAATATAAAGAGGAGGTAGATGACTGTAGACATTTAAGATGTCTAACTACCTCAACTACTAACTACTGTAACACTAATTGACCATTATACAAAGGAAGAATATAATATTCTAACACCCTCTCTTAATGGTCAATCTACTAACTAGCCTACAGGAAACAATCTACAGGTCGTTTGGTCACAAATTCTTCAAAACACTCTGCTGCTGCTGAGACCCTTCCTGGATCTGCAGAATGTGAATGACCAAAAGTACTAAAAGCCGTTCAGAAAAAGACAGAGAAGGCTGCCCCCTTCTTCAAAATGCTCTGCAACAAGAGACAAGAGCCTGCCACTAACTCTGCCACCGAGATGAGTCTGCCACCAACCCTCCCAGAAACTGCAGAACTGCTGACCAAAAGTCATCTCAAAACGTCCAACTTGACGTCGGGTAACAAAGCTATCCCTCCCTGAAACCAGAGACACACCGAAAACATCTGCCACAATTTTGAAGATAAATCGACAAACTGTCGAAACTTTTGTAGATGAGCACGACGCCCAAGAACAGACTGCAAGAAGCTAGTTGTGCAGATGTTCATCTCAGTAACTCCAAGTGCAACCAAAACAGATTGCAACAACCCACGATTTTTAAGGGAAAAATCGCCAAACCTAGAAATCTGAAGATTACAAATCATTGTTTTTTCGGAAAAAACGGTAAAAACCGAATACCAGAGAGCCTTCCTGAACAACAAAAACCCTGACTAGGGTATATAGGAAAATCTCTTAATTTTTGAGGAGAAAATTATAAACCCTCCCAAAATTTTTTAAGGGAAAAAATTAGGAAAACCCATAAAGCCATATTTTTTTTTTATAGGAATTAAAAAAAAACCCATACAAGTAATTTTTGCCGTTGAATCGCTAACTGCCCTCCAACATAATGTTGTTCAAACTGGCCACTTCACACTTTTCGAGGCACGAAAAATGAGGTACTTGTTGACGTGTGTTTTATGACAACGCCAACACAGAATAAAATGTCCAACGGTCACTCTATTCTCTCTTGATCAAAGTATTCCACATGCTAAGATTGCGTGAAAGTTCATGTGTTCAACTCCAAGGTTCTTTTTATTGCAAATAGACTCAGTTGGTTGATGTGAATATGCTGGGTATTTCAAGGGGACTTACGTAATTGTTCAGTTCTAGCAAAGCAGTTTAAGGTATGAATGATCTGATGATATTGCTCTGATGTTTGGATCGATCGAGAAATGCTGAATTTAAAGGGAAAGGGATAGGAATCCTACAATCTAACTTTAAGGATGGAAGGCAACGACCAGCTTCAACAATCTCCAAACCAAATTTTGTTTCGTCTCCCCTTCGGACAACTCTGACAAAGCCGATGCAATCTTCAAAGGATGGATAAGATATTCAAACTGAGATTCAACATGTACACCCCTTCACAACGAAGCAAGTGGACACACAAATCACAATCGAAGTTAAGTGCTGAAATTCCAGTTGACCACGCAAGGCGGACTTACCGTCAGCAAGCCCGCGAGTGGTATGGATATAGGGAGATATGCTCAAACCAATGCTGCATTCCACAATTAACACTACTTTGCATGAAAACAAATCTACTTTATTCTACTCTACTTGAATTGGAAAGATGAACAAGCCTTGCTAGCTACTCACAATAGAAGATAGAACCACCAAACAATGATAAACCTTGATATTATGAGAGTTTTCACAACAACTTCTTACAAAACTTTCAAAGGGAAAGCTTCCTTTCCTTTTCAAACTAAGCTAACTCCTAGCTTATCCTATCAATCTCTATCTAGCTCTGATCTATCTCTGATTCTAACTCTATCTCTATTTCTAATGGATTACAAGTGAGGGGGGATGCCCCTTTTATAATAAGCTCAGTCCAGTGGACGACTTAGATCGAAATACAATGGAAGGCTCAGATCGAGCCACCTAAGCCTTGATTAGGGTTCTAGCCCTAAAAACCGCCACTGTGAGGAGTGGGGCAATGAATGCGCTGCAGATTCTCCACTCCCCTGCAGGAATCACTCTCTGTCATCAATGCGTGTCGTCTTCCTGCAGAAGGTCATCATCCAGAAGGGCGTTTCCCTTCTCCTTTTCGCTGGCTGCAAATCCGATGAATCTATCCAATACTGCCTCAACTTCTTGATCTGTGATAGGAGGAATGTGATCCAGCTGAAACTCTAAAACTGTAACTGTTTGCCCATGTTGAGCACAAGATTTCTTCCAGGAAATAAGGGCGTCCTGGGTATTCTATATGAGGCTGGAGAACGTGGCTGTGTTCTCAAAGTCGTCCTGTGTGAAGGTCTTCACCTCAGAAAAGAACGGTGTCAATCTGCTCTTCAATTCATCTGCAGTTATTTCCTCAGCAGTTAGTCTCCTGGTAAAGATTGCCTCTAATGTGTTGAGGACTCCATCCAAGATATATGTCATGGCCTTTTTGACCCTAACAGAATCTGCCTGTGATGCATTGTAGAATCCTCGACCTGTAACTACTGAAGAATACCATCCGGCGAAGTCGTATCTGTCTCCCTGCTGAATTACGCCTCCCTCAACCAAAACCTGTTGAGGTACGCCCATCAAGGCCCCTAAACGGAGAACAACTATCATCCGATAGATACGCGCCTCACCCCAAGCATGGCTAACTGCATCTGTCCTCGCCATAATATCAGAGGCTTGCCGATAGGCATGTGCAAGGTCCTCCATAAACTTTCCTGTTTCTGTACGCACATTGGCAACCCACTTGTCTGCCTGTTGCGTCATTCTCTTCAAATCTTCTAAACCACTGATCAACTCTCTGGAAAATTCAGTTGGAAGCTCAATTGCCGGATTCTCTTGCCCACAAGGACGGGACAAGTGCTGCACGTAGCCAATCAGTGTCTTGTGCTCTACCTTCAACTTTTTATACTTGCTCTCAACATAGGACAATCTATCCTTGAGTGCCTGATAGGAATTATCGCACTCCTCTACTACTTGTGCTCCAGTAGGGCGGCCAAGTTCCATAGTTGTTACAACATAATTTTCAGGAACTGCCTCATCTCGATCACACTCCACCCGAGGTACTGCCACATGCAAAGTTCGAGATCCATCCTCATCCATGGATATTTTGGAGAACTTCCTAGCCTTCTTCTTTGCTGGAGGTGCGTTGATTCTCGTGTAACAATTCCTCCATCTCAGCTGCGGGATCGGTCTCATCCACAGGATCATGCCTCATCCTATCCCTTAGCCATTCTGGCACTTCCTGTCGTGTGTCTGATATAATAGAAGGCTGCTCTACCTCGGCCTCTACCTCATGAACTTCATTTCTACCTTTGTTCCGACGAGGCTCATCATTATCTATAGGCTCAGTATCTCCTGAGCTCTGGGCATCTTGATCTGAAGTAGCATCATCCTCGAGAGCTACCTTAATCTCATGCTGAAACTGGGTATCTGTGGCAGTCCCCTCATTTGTCTCTTGCGGATTTACTTGTGGGTTATCTTCTCAAGGCACGTTGATGCTCTGTCCCACCGATCTCATCCACTGCACTTGCCCAAAAGTCTTCAATCTGCACCTTGTGCCTGAACTCTTCTGTCAATATCCATCTGATATTTCTGTGGGGATCATAGTAGTGCTTGCTGGTATGGTAAGAAAGGTGAAAGAACTGGAGCTCCGCTTCTGCCTCCCTTGCTGCTTGCAGGGATGGGCAGATTTCATCTAAATTCCCCATGGTAATTGGGAATCCAAGTTCACCTTTCTTCTTCTTCTTCTGAATCTTGTCATAGGCAATCAGTTACCTAGATACTTCCAGCATCACTATCCTGTTTGTGGGATACCGAGGCAATCTGTATGGATAGGAGGAAAAACCTTGCAGCCTTATGTAAGTGAATTTTGGAAATTGGATAAACCAACATCCGAATTTCTCGATCATTTCTTGTGCTTCCTTGGATATTTTGTGATGGGTTCTTTGCTGCAAGGTCCTCGTGATATGCATAGTGAAGGTGTCATTGACCCTTTTGTAATTAGTCGTTCTTGTCAGGTGCAACTGTGGACAAGCCTCATGTATTTTAAACTGATGGGAACCGCAACCGATTGGTTCCTTATAGGAGATTCCCCTATACCTTGTCATGCGAGCCAGCATATAGACGAGGTAAGAGCCCATGTAAAATGTTTTCGTTCTCCTCACACCGCGGAGCTGCTCGTGTATACTGTCACTGATTAACAGTGCCCAATCCATGTAATCTTTTCCCTCTAACACCAAGTTGACAAAATAAAACATCCAAGGTTCAAAGATGAACGCTTGGGGGCATCCTCCAACTCTACTCAGCATCATAATCAGATCGCCAAACTCTTGCCTCAAATCCTCCGAGACTATTTGCTTGGGCAATTTCGTGCGAGTTGGCTTGGGTTTGATCATCCATCTAGTGTTTATCAAATCAACACATCGATCTGTTGATGAGTACATCTTTCCAGCTCTTTCCTTCGTCTTGTAGATCATCTTCTCATGTATTGGAATCTCGAATGCCTCTCCGATTGCTTCCGGTGTTAGGTTAGCCAACACCTTGCCATCTGGCGAAGTGATTGTTCTCTGCTCTGCATTATAGTGGTGGGCGCATTCCATGATGAGTTCCAGGCACCAGATAGCTGGTGGAAAGTTGGCAGCTGCATACAGTCCACTTCTAACAATACTGTGTGAAGTGACTAATGGGTGATGGCTTCCAGTCTCCATTATCCTCTTTTTGAATGTCTCCAGGTTGAACGAGCCCAAGTTTGTGTCAGCCAGCTTGCCTAGTTTTGATGAAAACTTCGATTCTGGAAAAAATGACTTCCTCAGTTTCTTGATCAGTGCTTGTCTAGACTCGGTGTGGTTGTTTTTTCCTGTAGCTCTTCTACTTGATTCAGCCACTCAGCAAAAAAAAGGGCAAGATAGTTAGACAACAAGATTTTAATAAAATAAAATAATCATCGTTGAGGGTGCCAGCAGATTTTTAAATAAAAAGGCTGTAACACTTTTGCCATTTCCAACTGCAAACCTCAACTGTCTCGTTCACTTCAACTGTGAAATTTCTGTATCTGCAGCAGCTCTTGAGACCTCTCACAATTTCGAACTTCTCCTCCAGAAGAAACGCACTTTCAGCAATTTGCAAATGTCCTCACAAATTCAATCTTTCAGCAAATGCAGCCCTTTCAATTTCGAATTTCTCAGCAACTTCAGACTTAACCTTGTTTACTTCAGCAGTCGCCTGAAATTTCCTCACAAGGCCGTACCTTCAACAACTGCAGCAACTGGCAACTTGGAAATTCGTACCTCTCAGCACTTCAGCAAGCTAAGTCGCACTTCTTCAGCAACTTCAACCTCTTCAGAAATCCGTACTTCTCCTTCAGCTCTCTCACAATTTCGAACTTCTCAGCAAATGCAAGTTCCTCAGAAATTCGTACCTCTCACTTGAGCAATGAGAAAAATGGAAAAGACTTCAAAACTTATAGCCAGGTCGATTTCTTGCAGAGGCTATACTTAGCACATTTTCGAATTCATTTTCCCTCTCTTTTCCTGGTTGTAACACTTGTCATCTGAGGCATCTTCTAGAATTATGAATTTACCATTTCTGCACAGGCCTGCCTTATTGCATTTGACTTTTTTAAAATATTAACTCGCTTACTCCATTGAACAATTTCGAAATGTTTGGCTAAGTCTTTTGATCTTACTCTCGCTCTGGCAAAATTATCCAGTTCAAACCTCTCGCGAAATCCTTCTCGTTCATTTTGTTTGTTTGCCTTAGAGAAATTTCTCAATTTTGCCTTAGGAATTTTATTTAAAATAGGCACTGGGCAAAATATCCATTGAAACGATGTGGACATGGCGTGGAGTAAGTTTGAATCACTTCTGAATTGCAAACGTTCGATACCCAGAAGAAAAATCCTTCCGGAATCCATATTTTTCATGTGTATCCGGATGAAGGGGGTGCTTTTAATTTTTAATAATAAAAATGGCTAATGTTTATTTCTTCCCTTCTGGATGTCTTCCATTCCTGCAATTTCAATCTTCTCGGCCCTGGCAAATTTTCTTGATTTTCCCTGAAGAATTTTCCCTTCGAAGATTTTTGTAACTCCGGAAAGTCTAGCATCATCCTTTAGACATCGTCTTCATTTTCTCCTTAGAAAATACCTTAGGAATTATTCAAAAATCTAAATTTTATCATTTTATCTCTGAAGGGCGCATATAGCATGTCATCTTTCCATTTTATTCCTTAGGCAATTCCACGCCTAGACATTCTTTCTTACTTAGCAATTTTCACGTCTAGACTTCCTTAGCAATTTTCATTTTTAAGTCCCCACTCACTAGGCGCATTTCATATAGTTAAGAGGAAAAAATAATATATAACCCTTGGTCTTTTAAAAATCACGCCCCCTTAGCATCATTTCCCCCTTGGCGTATGGTGACTCCTCACCTTCCTTGAGCGCATATGCCATAGTGGACTTCCACCTTCAAGCGCATTTCACATAATAGACTTCCACCCCTTTTAACTTTCATCTTCATCACTCCACACCTTTAGCTTTCACCTTCTTACCTTTTACCTTTCATCCTCTTACCTTTTACCTTGGGCGCATATGCGAATGCCATGAGGAATTCCCACGCCTAAGCTTGACTCTTTGCCTCCCTCTGGCGCATATGGGCTAGGCTACTTCCATGTTTGAGCGCATTTGCCATTTGCAAAGGAAAAAAATGCCATTACCTTGTGACCCTTCAGCTTCCTCAAGCGCATTTTGACTTGCATACTTCCATGTTGGGCGCATTTGCTAGTGTGAGGGGAAATTCCACTTATTTCAAGTGACTCTTTAGCTTCTCTAGGCGCATATTGGCTTTGTTGCTTCCATGTCCTAGGCGCATTTTGCATGTGGACAAGGAATTCCGCCCATGTGGTGGCTCTTCATCTCCCTTAAGCGCATTTGCTAGTGTGAGAAGGAATTTTCTTTGTTTTAGGCGCATATAGGGGTGTCAGGAGGAAAATACTATGCCCATGGTGACTTTTCACCTCTCCTAGGCGCATTTGACCTTGGCAACTTCCTTTCTCAAGCACATTTTACTATGTGAGATGGAAAATCCACACCCAAGCTTGACCTTTCACCTTCCCTAGGCGCATATGGGTTATGAGGAGGAAAATTCCATGCCTTAGGAGAATTTTCATGCCTCTGGAAGGCGCATTTCATCCTTGCTCAAGGAAATCTCACACTTAGAGATTTTGACTCTTTCATTCCTCCTGGGCGCATATGAGGGTGTTTGCCTGTCAGCTATCATTTATAAGTTTTCAACGCCCTAGCTATGCTCAACTTTCTATTTTTAGTAAATTCGGAGAAATTAGGGTTTTATTGCATTTCACCCTGTTCTGAACTGGAATTGACGTGGTTGTGCCTCTATTTGGTTTTGCTATCTTGTTCACACCTTATCTGGCACAATACATGCTATTTTTAGCCATTTGCTATTTTTAGCAAACCTTAAAATTGATCAATTTCCGTATCTCTGTTTGCTTTGAAATTTGTTCCAGTTGCTTATGATGCTGTGAGTACTTGCTCCTGGTAATGATGTGCTATTTTTAGCCATGAGGTGAATTACTAAAAATAGTAAGTGTTTAGATCGTGCTCAAATTTTGCCAGTAGGTAGCCTGAAAGATGCTGATCTCGGTGGCGTGCTTCATTTTGACATCTCTGCATTCTTCTTCATCTATTTTTAGACATGGCAGGGGAAACCCTAATCTGACTTGCATGCGCTTCAGACTGCTCTTGACTGTTCCTGACTGCTGGACTGCTGGACTGAAGTGTTGGGTAGCTGTTGGGATGGTACTGCTATTTATAGTAAGTGTCTGGAAAGTGGTCAACCGGATGTTGGATGAGTTTGCATGTCACAATACCTGTGGGATCTCAAAAAACCTAGAAAAACCCAGAAAACTGGTCAACATGCGGGCACTAGCTAAAAATAGTAAGTCCCTGAAAACTGATCTGTTCCACTTGCATGTCATATCATTGCGAAGCTCTCACAAAACCCAGATGGAATATCCGGACATGCATTGAAAATTCCTGCATGCAAACCCTAAAATTAGCCTCGGAAGGTTGTACTCTGAAAGTCACCACCTCGGCTTGCATGTTACACCATCACGAAGGTCTTGAAAAACCCAGATCAATTCTCCTGTCATTCATCAGAGAATTGCTTGTCTAAACCCTGAAAATAGCCTCCGAAGGCTGAACTGCTAAAAATAGCCAGTTGTCTGAATTTGCTCAAATTTCATGTGTAGGCACTTGGGAGCTGCCTGAACGTGCTGAAGTAGTTAGAATCCCGAAATCCTGAGGAACAAGCCTCGAATTAGGTACTTACTAAAAATAGTAAGTTGTCAGATTTCAATGAGATTTCAGGGGGATTCTGCCTTGAGCCTTCTGATCGCACTGTTGCACTTAGATTTTACCTTAACATCTCAATTTTGACCTCAAACGGGCCTAAAGGATAGGAACCCTAAATTTGTCAACATTTCAACTGAGGTCAAACGGAACATCCCCGGAAGGACAAAAGACCAGAGACAGAGAGAACCAAAGCCAAAAGCCCAGAATGGAGCAAAAATTAGGGGGGTCCCCATCTTGGATGGGGTGATGTGTGAAAAGGTCACAACAGTACTAAGAAGAGGCTGATGCGAGGCACGAGTTTCAATACACTGAGATAGGTTTAGGCACAAAAAACAATGCAAATCCGCAAGCACAAAATTTGAGGCACAAAAAATGATGCACCCAAAAAAATCGGAGACCAACCCAGTTGATAACTCGAAAAACCCACCAAGAATCTGCAATCAAAATAATTTTTCGCCTTGAAACAGAGGGTCAAAACCCTAGACGAAATTTCCAAAAGCCCTAGGCCGCCATTAAAGCTCAGAAAATTGCAGAAAAGAGCTCGAATCTGCACAAAAATTGGACAAAAAGAATGCCAAACCCTAGGCGACCAAGAGGAAGATTAGAACGTCAATAAAAATGCGGATTTTTGCAACCATAAAACGCGACTAGGAAAAAAACGCAAAAAACACGTTTCAAAAGGTCGCAGACTGAGAAAAGGTCGCCCAAAAATTCTTGAAAATCGCGGCTAAAAACGCGTCTCAGCGACTAGATTTCAGAAGAAATCTCCCAGAAAAATGTGCGCCTAGGTACGCTGAAGCAAAATGCCTTCAAAAAACGTGCCAATAGAAAATACAAAAGCGCCCAGCAACTGGAAGAAGATGTGGCCAGAAATCCACAAAACAGAGGTCACACAAGGTAGAAATAAACAACGCGTTTTTAAAGACGTCCTCACGGGTTGCAAAAAAAAGTACGAAGCACGCCACGGACTGAGAAACCTCGTCACAGGAGGTCGCGTTTTTGAAAAACACAAAACACTAAGAAAACGCGTGGATAGATCAAGAAGGTCAGGGTCTGAACGAGGAGGTCGTGGGTATGCACGATCCTTAGATGCAAAAAAACATCTATCACAACCCTCAACTTTTGAATAGAAACCCACAAAATTTTCAGAGATCTTGTTTAGAAGACAGGTCAAAAGCCTTCACAAGTTTGAACACAAAAAATCCGTCTTTGCAAATCCGTACCAAAACAGAGAGCCCTCCAAAATTCTGAGCCCTCCCGTGAGGGAGACAAGCTCAGACTAACTCTGATACCATGAAACAATGTTGGCTAAACATTGCTTGAATTAACAAAGAGAGTAGATTACAATATAAAGAGGAGGTAGATGACTATAGACATTTAAGATGTCTAACTACCTCAACTACTAACTACTGTAGCACTAATTGACCATTATACAAAGGAAGAATATAATATTCTAACATAAGGTTGAAGGAGGCGAGTAAGGAAACATGGAGAGATATAGCAACTCAGGTGATGTACTCACTTAGCAATAATATTTAGCATATTTTGAATATAAGAAAATATATTGCTAATTTGATTATTAGTGTAATGCTTTCTTTAGTATTATCATGATGATAATGATGTTGATATTAACTTAAAGAATCACTAATAAATGCAAATGTATTTGATTGCTAAAAGATTGTCTTCTGAGTGTTTGCAAGCCTACTAGGGAGGAAGGCTTGAGAAAAGTGGTGCCTAAAAACCCCACTTAACAATCCGCTGCGGCCATGGAGGGGTGGTAGGCCCGAAACCACTTATAAGCTCCACTGGCTTCCCCCATTAGGTTGAGTGTCTTCCGAGGTGATGGCACGGGTAGAGAAAGCAGGTACAAGTGTTTCCTCTAAGCACGCCACTCCGAGACATTCATGCCGCTCGGGGCCAAGGGGTGGGTTGTCTTGATAGGACGCTTGTGCTCTTGGGCTTAGATGGATAGTTTTGGGCGGCTCTACCCATGCCACTCCTCATATGTCTTTATTATTGATTTGTGATTATATTTATATTTGGATATCTAGATATTAATGCTAACAGATATATCTACATGTGGAAATATTAAATGCAGACTTCAATCCAAGATTACTTAGTCAAAGAGAACATTCATTTGAAAAGAGAAGAAACCCTAAACTTGATCAACAAGCGAATTCTAGGGCAAAGTCAGGTAAGGGACATTACAATTTCATTATGCAAATAGGGAGGCCATTTTTCTCTCTTGTTCACCTTGAAAATAACCTTATACATTATTCTCACCACAATTAATGTCTAAAATTACAATATTTCTAGTTCAATCAAACTTACAACATTCATAAAGTAGCATAACAAAGCAAAAGAATGATGCAAAGATACATATCACAATTGAAACACACAAGCTACAATAAGAGAAACCCCACATCAAGGAGAAAAATCTAGTAATAGTGACCAAAGCTCCTCATGCTACTATCTCAGTCTTTTTTAGGTGATACAAGGCCCAAAGCGTGTATATAGAGCCCAATAATGAACTACACTAGCTCCTCACAATTGCAATTAGTTTAAGATATTTCAAACACTTGCTCTTTCACAATGCAATTTGGAAAACATGAACTTAAGAAGGCTTACAATGAGTTTTCCAACTCCTTTATGCTCCAACAAGCATCCAAGCCCCTTTGTCATGAAGCTTATGTCCCTCCAATAGCCTCCCATGCATCAAGAATGAAAGGTAAACCATGAAAAAAAAGGACTTGAAATCCTTAAACCCTTCGTATTCCACACATTGTTTGTACAAAGATGAGTTTGTTGGTTCCACTAGTAAATAGTTTGTCAGTTTTGATGAGTTCGCTAGGGAAAATAGCTGTTCACCACTACTCACCCTAGGATTTTGCATTGTCATCATGGTAAACACATGTTGGCATGTTGGTTGCTTGGATAAAGTGGTGAATTCATCAAACTTGGCTTTCTAGGTGGATTAGAGGTTAGCAACTATGATTTAGAGATTATCAAAGATGTTCCATTCCATTGCAAATACTCTCTTGACTTCATCACATCCCCTTACATGGTAGAACCCACTAAAATACAATTAAATCCACAAAGTTGAAACATAAAACTTGTTGGAAATGTTGTCATTGATGTCAAAGGTGGACAAGGTCGTCATTGATGCCAAAGAGTTTAATGTGGAGATCGATGGAATATGTTGTCATTGATGTCAAGGTAAAGAGTGGATTGCTACAATTATACATCCCCATTGGAGAGCAAAGCAAAATACATCCATTACACCTTACCATTGAAGAGATTGTGGAATTGGTAACTGTTTTAGAGATATGGCTATGTTTAAATTAAAGATTTAAACATAATGTTGAAGTATGTGAAAGATAAAGTAAAACACTATTTAATATCCCTTGATAAAAATAATTAAAATGATCAAATGGCCGACTCCTCTTAAGAAGATAAAGTCTAAATTAATGGAATTATTCTTGGCTGACTATATTCTTGGGATCCATATGCTGGCCAACTCTGTGATGATCGACTATACTCTTACATATATAAAGCAGCAATTCATTGTTTAAAGGAAGCGCCTAAAGCCAGAAATAAAAATGAGAAAGGTTGTGGATTGAAGAATAAGGAGCAATGATCATGTTGAAGAAACTTATTTATTTTTGGCCGACTTACCTTGAGCGCTAAGAAGAAAACCATTCAAGTCAAAATGCCATAAAATTCTATATGGCTGACTCATTTCATGTTGGCATTTATGTTTAATAAAAAGCAAAAGGTAGCGCCTAAAATAAAAGGAAGTATCAACAAATAGATGCCTCCCTTGGTAAATATTGTATCCCTTCATAGGGATGCCTCCCTTGGAAAAGATATGTCTATTGTGAAATGGTGTCTCTCTTGGAAATATGTTGATATAAAAGGTGGTAGATATGTGGATTTAGAAGGAACAATTACAACGATTTATTTTTGAGAAAAAGAGCAGATCAAAAAGAGGTAAAAGGGCAGAAATATGAAGTGTAATTCAGATTTGTTTTAGGTGCATATGCAGCCCATGTATGAATGATAATTGCAAATATATCTAACGAATTTATGTGAAGAGTGAACATATTGTGAAGTGAATTTGTGTGATGTCCCTTGCTAGATTTGACCTTAAACTTGCTGATTTGAACCTTGGGAATTTTGTCAAACACTTGCCAAGCGAAATCTGTACTTGCTGATTGAAGTTCTTTTTGGTATTTTGCAATGAATGATTTTATGCATTCAACGGACTCAAATGAAATGTGTAATTGACTGAAACATATGAGTATGCAAAGTAACTATTGTTATATGACTTTCCAATGCAACTATATGACTGAAATATGCACCTACAGCCAAGGGACATTAATGCAAACACTTGGCAAGCAACCTAGATGACTGAATTCTTATGTAATAATGTAGCTACATCAATAAATAAATCATGACAATGATTTATTATGCATCCTATCGAATGAGATAATCATCTACAGCATTTGGCATCTAGTTAAACACTTGTAATGCAATCCTAACATGTAAATGATGACTTTCAACTCATAGACATTTGAACAAACAATTGGCATGAACTATCACTTTATTCCATTTATTGCTGATGTAAAAGTCTGATTACAAAATCTGTTTGCAACATGTATGCCAATGACTGATTTCTTATTACAAACTTGCTCATACAAAAGCTCTAATGGCTGCCAACAATTTCCAGACTTAGTATGCAGACCTATAATGCAAATATATGTGTGAACATAAAAAAAAACTTGATTCTGAGGCTGGAAATGAACAACAGATGAGAAGACAGCAACCTCTGATTTTTTCCTTGAATTTATTGTGGCTTCTTTGATGAAATCGCCCCTCTCTACCAAAGCTGCCCCTGCCCTTGCTTGACAACTTTTCGTATAAATAAATGTAGGAGTATTGGCCTCCAAAATTATTGTAGAAATGATTGTCTTCACAAGAGAAAGTGATCCCTCCAATACCCACAAAATTCTATCCCCTTAGTGAAGAGCAATGAATGAAAATGCAATTCCTCCCATGGCTGGTCTGCAGACCGAAACAAAATTACAGACCTCAAATAACTCACCAAACTTCTCCAAAAATGTTCTCCAATGGCTGCAATTATCTCAATGAGAAAGATTGAAGTATCTACCTCCACTATCCAACTAGGGTTGATATTTCACAACCGAAATTGACACTTAACCAGTTAGGTTTGGTCTTTCACAAACGAAAATTGGAAATCAACAAGCTAAGCATTCAACTTCAGCAATGTAGTAGAAAAGATGTATTCAACTCAAGATGCCAAATGCTTAGCCCAAGCTCCTTTTTTATACTATTTCAACCCCATCACCAAGAAGCTTCTAGAAATAAAGTATTATTTTATTCAAGTGACTTTATAATATAAAATTTATGTTTAGTCACTTTATTAAATTAATTAAATATAATATCACCTTTTAATTTTTAATTGTTTGATAACCTTATAAATAACTAATTTAATAATCACTTAATTTAATTAAAATAATTAACTAGTCATCCTTATGAAATATTATTAATTTGGACAATAATTAATTAAATTAATTAAATTAAACTTCCTCTAAAATTGGGGACATGACAATTTGAGTAGATGGTAAGGTAGAAAACTGTAATGTCCCCGATTTAGCCCTACGCTCTACAATTGGATTTAGCCTATTTCCGGAAACTTGTAGGCTAAGCAGAATGGAAAATTAGGGTTTCCTATTTTATAGGAGGTTTCAGATGTAGTTTTGAGGGCTTGCATGTGTGTTTTTTTTGACGCATGTCTAGTGGAGCTTTCTGGGTTTTTGAAGAGCTTCAAGATGAGGTAACATGCATGTTAAAATAATGACATGCAATTTTGACTGATACTTTGCATGCAGGAAAGGTTTCTGGGTTTTTTTTGGGTTTTCAGAGATCTCCAGGGTGGTGTGACATGCATCTGAATTTGACATCCTTTCCGGGCACTTACTATTTATAGTAAGTCATAATGGTTGCCCAGTTTGTGCTTAAAAGATATTTGGAAACACTTACTATTTATAGTAAGTCATGATACTGTTCAATTGGCGTGCAAATGTGGTTTTGGCAAACTTACTATTTATAGCAATATGCTTTATTTTGGTAAGTATATTTATAGCAGTATCACTCTAGCAGCAACTCAATCTTTTGCAATTCAGTGTGGCCGATCAGTTTGGCTTTCTGTTGAGTTTGAAGTGAACTTGCTATTTTTGGAAATGGCTATTTTTAGTAAGTCTAATTTTGGCAGTATCATCATCTGCAGTTCAACTCAGGTCATTATGCTATTTTTGGTAATCCTTCAGTTTCAATATTGGCATTAGTTTTGGTTATCTCCTTGGACTAAGTTTTATACTTAGTCAATTTCATGTTTTTAAGTTGTACCCCCACGCCTAGGAGTGATAACTTCATGTTGTTTTAAAGAGTTAAGGGGTCATGTTGAGCATTTAATGATTTAATAAATGCTTTATTGTTGCAAATTGAAATGGACGCCTAAAGGGAAGGGGAATAATGTTTTATTATTTCACAATAAAGTGAATGGTTAAAGGTGGCATCCCTTGGGAAGTTGAAGTGATTCGACTTCTTGGAATTCAGAGTATTTCAATTGCCCATTGAAACTTATATATAGCTGCATTATGGAGAGCTGATTATGTTATGTTTTGGAAAACAAAGTTATGTTGCTGGTTTGAAATCCAAAATCCGACTAAAAGAAAGCTTAACAATTCTATTCCACTCTTCGGGCCTGAAACTATGGTTCCCTAGATGATGGATTGAGAGTGTGCTTCATTCAGAAGTACATATTGAGCTTCATTGTTGGAGAAATTGATATTGTTTCCAAAATTTGTGTTTGTTGGTCCTTTCATGGCTGAAGGACATTTCTATTTACAGCTTTGGGTGTGAATTTATTTAGCTTGTGGGTATTGGTTCTATTGATTCTTATGCTAGAGGCGACCCCATTGTGCATTTGCAGATTTAATTTTGGAGTTTCTGATTTTTAATGTCAAAATCGCCCCTCAAGGAGGGCCGTACTTTTCTAAGTGGCATTGGGATTTGTGCCAAATTAATGTGAAGGATTTGATGCTGGTTTTTGATTGGTTCTTGGGCGCCATATTCTTAGAGATTATTCACGAAAGATTTCAGTCCAATCGGAGGTAATTTGATGAAGTTTTGAGCATTTGATTGATTTTGCAGTTGCTGATAATTCATTTCCAGAATTGCAGATTTTTAAATTAGACTTATTTCAGTTTCCTTTTCCAGTCTTTCTTCATCAATTCTTGTTGATAACTAACGTGGAATCATCCTATATCTTGGTGCTTGAAATCATTGTCAAACTCTTGTAATTTGCAACTTTTTCTATTTGTAAAAGCTGATAATAATAGTACTGTTTCAGTCTATTTGATTGCTTCATATTTATGTTTAATTATCACATTGTAACCCTTGGATGGTTTACCGCTAGTGTGGAAAAAAGAACTTGCTAATTCTCTCATTGTACCCACCGGAAAGTGGTGAATTCCCACTCATGAGTGGATGCTGCCGCAGCGGATGAATTGTTATTTGTAATTTTTCTCAGGGCTGGTTATCCGCCTATTTTCTTTCAATTCAGCAATTAGTACTCCACCATATGTTAGCACCTCGCTTGTTAAAGGATCTTGAGTGCACATTCTTGGTGTTGAGTTTAGACTCTCTTTCAGTTGTAATCTTTGTAACTATTGATTCAATAGATCCTAGGGATCCTCTAACCATATGCCCGCCCCTCCTCCTTAAGTGGTTTTAGGGCGCATTTTTGGTTAGAGTTCTTTTATACAACGTTTTGGTTTAAGCTAACTTTAACGGATGCTTGGTTACATTGTAATGGTTATTGAAAATCAATTTTTTTTTAGAGTATCTTTCAAAAACTATGTGAAAATATTGCCATGATTATGATCATTTGTGTGAGAAGAATTGGTGCATAGATTGGATCATATTTGTGAGAGATATTGTGCATTATAGTGATCAGATTTGAGAAGAAAGAGAAATTGTAGGTGGATATGTGTGGATCAGATTTGTGTTTGTATGAGTTTTGGTGGAGTTTATTATATCAGCATTGAAGAATTAAATAGGTTGGAGCCTCTTGCTGGATTGAAGCTCAGTTTGTGTGGGGGTTGGAGCCTATTAAATTAAGGTTGAAGCCTCTTGCAGGATTGGAGTTCAGTTGAGTGGGGGTTGAAGCCTCCAATAGGTTGGAGCCTATAATTCTATCAAGTGGAGATTGGAGTCTCTAGTAGGTTAGAGCCTACAAGAAGAAGGTTAATCTATAAAATAGAAGCAATATTTTGCCGTGGTTTTCTCTCACAAGGGTTTCCACATAAATTGGTATTCTCATTGTGTTCTTAATTGCTAGATCTTACTTGAATGTTTTTATTGTGATTGGTTAAGTTTTGAAAAGTAAAAGATTATTAGATACTGATTCACCGCCCTCCTCCCCCCTCTCCCACTCTCCCCCCTTTCCTCCTCTCAGTATAACCGTGTGCTCATCAAAACTAATCCAAAGACCAATAATTATTACAAAGGCCTTGGTGGTCCTTCAACTTGAGTTTTCATAACCCACCTCCCCTTTCAAGAGGCCTTTGCTTCCTAAAATCTATATGGATTGAATGGAAAAGTTTTGATGAACCCTTCAAAGTTCACATCCTATAAAGATGCCATCTTGGCTTGCACCACAAGATGCACATCACCTAAATCTTGTCATGCTTCTGTCTCTGACTTGATTGATGCAATTGCTGTCTTCTTTGCTGCCTTTTTGAGAATGATCCTTCTTTTCACTTCCAACCTTGGCTTCATTCCTAAGGACAACCCTTCCATTTGTACTAATCAACCTTAGGTATTTGGAGTGCTTGGCAATGTAACCTTGGACTTTTTGACATAAGAATGCAAGATAGACATCTTTCTGTTCAAGTTGAGCCTATGCTAATTTTTCCTTCTATAGGAAACATCTTCCTCAAAGTGGGCTCCCAAGGATATCACAAACATCTAATAGAATAACACCTAGTAACACTACATCCTTAAACGCAAGAGTAAGTCCAAAAGACAACTTGTATTGCTTAGTCATGGTCATTTCTATGCCTTGTTGTAGACATCCTCAAACATATGGATGTGGATGGTCTACCATCTCCAAACCAAATTATGAGAGAAAGTTTTCTTGGGAACATGTATCAAACATGGCATTGACCTTCTTCTCACTTGAACCTTGATATGGAAAAGTTAAGCTCTTTTCCTTCATGTGAGTTAACATCAACCTTGGAAACACCCTTGTAAAGAGTAGCATAAGACAATCTATCATCTGCTTAGGAACTTCATAAATCCTCTTTGACTTTGCTTCCATAGAAAGTGCTCATCTTTCCCCCTCTTAGCTTGAGAAGGGACAAACTCTGGGTGTAATTTCTAGCATCTATCCTCTACACACCCATCTTTATCATAGTGTGTAGTATGTACAATGAAGACTCTCCTTACCTTTTTCGCTTATAGAAGTGGTGTTAAATTTGTTCTTTCTCTTGCTGACTACTCCATCCTATTGAAAATAAGCTACACTGAGAGGGGCGGGGGGGTGAATTAGTGTTGTGCAAAAATTAACATTATTAACCTTTATCTTCAAAGTACTTGCAACATTCAACGAAAATGCATGAACAAGAAGAAAGCAATCACAACACCATAACACAAGAATTTTTACGTGGAAACCCTGTTAGGGGAAAACCCACGGTGGATGGCCAATCCACAATATGATCTGAGTATACTCAAATAAAGTTTACAATATGGGGAATGCACTAGCATTCAAGCGCACTGCCTAGAGCTCACTGCTCAAAGGGAAGGCTCACTACCTTACAAAGAGAATTAGATTAAAACCATCTGAGAGTTTGAACTGAGAAAAATAGCATCTACATATTCTTGATTACAGTTCCGGTTAGGTGCAATATTCAATCTTCTATCCTACAGATTGATTCTGTACTTTTGCTCTTTTCTGCTCACACTCGCAACACAGATCCTTCATGCACAAGTGAAACTGTGCATTATCGCTCTTCTACTCTGCTCTTATTCGCAATTCACATACAAAAACACTTCGCATATATATCAAAATGATACGGACGATCTCATATACATATCCGTAGCTTAGAATTCAATTACAATATGTCGGCTTGAATAGAACAAAAGAATATTCACAATTGTCGGCTAAAATCATGAGTAAAGTATAATGTGTATCCACAACGGTCAACCATACTTAGCTAGGACCCAAACAAGATGCACGAATACAAAAATACTTAACTAATTACTTCCCATACATCTGCGACATGATACATTCACGAAGTCAGCTCCAGTACTGATAAAACGGAGAATTAGCCAACCTGATCTACTAACTCGCACACGGATCAAGACGAGGCATTGAGACTTACGGATAACACTAAGCATACATCGATCAACCTTCGCTGAGATACGCAACACAAAATATTAATTGAAGATCTGTATGAGAATCGATGAACCCAAAACTGCCAAACGCTTTGTTTTTCCTTAACTGTTTACAATCTGACTGCCGGTAGGATAAATTGATGATGCGCGGATCCAATCATTGACTAGGGTTGCCATCAATGACAACACCAAATGATATTTGCAGTGTCTCTTGCCAACAATCTCCCCCTTTGGCATTGATGGCAACACTTAATGAAAAATGACTAAGTGTTGGATTAGTACCAACATTAACTACACTGCCCAAAATTTTAAAAACCAAACTCTTCTCCAAAATACAATTCTCCCCTTGAGATGATTATGCATTTTTCACTCTTCTCTCTCCCCCTTTGACATCAATAGCAAAGACAAGAATCCGCATATCAAAAATGAATCAAACAAAACTGTTATGAACAAGTTGCTTAAGTACAAACAATCTTACATAAACTTGAAAATGTTTGGAAAATCTTTCTTCAGCAGAGCTAAATTTGTGTCCCAAACTCTTTTGAGACTCTCCAAGATTGTTATGTGTCCACAAACCAAGTAGGATTGTGTCTCTGCAGACTCCAAGTTTGTTGGATCACCCACTGCTTTAGCATCTTTTGCTTCTTTTAATGCACTTGACATAATTTCTATCTTTGGGCCAATTAGACCTCTAAGTTCACATGCTCTTGCCACAATTTTGTCATTTTCATCCTTCAAGCTCTTTATTTTGTCAAACAAGGATATCTCTTCTCCTTCTAACTTTCCAACACTACCAATTAAAGGATCAAAGGCATCAAAAATAGTAGCTAATTCTTTTTCTAGATCCTTAACCTTCTTTTCATTGTCATCAGTAAATTTTGTCAATGACAAACAAGACTTGTAAATCTTCCCACCTTCGGATAGAGCATTTTGGATATTTTCCATACAGGTGGCTAGCAAAGTTTTATCCTTTGTTATCATTTTCTTCAGCCCATTTAATCTTTTAACATCAAATTCTTTTTGTACTTTAATCATAGCTGATTTTTCAAGTGACTCGAAGTGAGTACTTATAGAGTTTTTAAGCTTCTTTAATTCACCGGAGGAGGAACCGGTCGGATCTTTCACATGATTGGGCATTATCTTTTCCGGGACTTTAGATGCAAGATTTAGAAGTTCAGTGTCCTCAATATGGGACTTCAACAATTCTTCTTTGGCGTTTGCTTGGGCAAATGAAGCAACTTTCATTTTCTGAATTGGACTCAGAGTAGATAGGTCGATCAAACCTTCAATCAATTCAGGATCAAATTCTTCTTTCTGTTCTACCAAGAATTTCTTCACTGCCTCTGCAGTGTCTCTTGCTTCTACTGGAATTGCCTTAACATCAACTTTCTTTTCTTCAACTATTGCTTCCTTTGTTGTAGGTTCTGACTTATCTTCAGGGATCTCTGCTTTCTCAACTGATACAATTTTCGGAGCTTTAGTTTCCATAGGCATTTCTGCATTGTCCACTTCAGGAGGGATCTGAATATCCTCAGCTACATCTTGTTTCTCTTCTTCTTTTTCTCCCGGACTAGGTGAAACATCATGAGTTCCTTCAGGGATAGCATCAATTCTGCTATTTAACAAATTTTTTCTTAGAATCTGTTTTGTTTCTACAGTGACTTCTTTGGTTTGACCAATCATCAGCTTATTCACTCTTGTTTTGCTTTTGAATTCTTTCTTGGCTTTATTCAGTATTGACTTTATTTCTTCCATAGATGCTACTGGACACAATTCAGCAAGAATTCTTTCTCTCATCTAATCTGGCATTAACTCTCCTCATCTCCAAAATGTCATATAAACTTTTGGATAAATTTGGCATTATTTCAATCAAAACTTTATTGAAAATATTCAAATGTTTTATTGTTGCCTCCTCAAGAATTCTCTTATCAGATTCACCAAAAGACTCGTACCATTTGCAAAGTGGCTTGAGATTTCCATCTTTAACTAATACTTTTTCAACTTCTTCGTTGACATACTTGGTTGATCAGTTTTTTCCTTCTTCTTTGCTTGATCATCTACACCAGAAGGTTTGCTTTTAGTAACAGTTGCTGCCTTGGTGCCTTGATGCTTGATTTCTCTAACACCTTCATCAGACTCTGTCTCTTCATCCTCAAAAAATTGCTGCATAGACTCTTTTGCTTTTTGAAATATTCTCTCTCAATTTTTTTCTTGTTTTTTAGTGAACATTTACAATAGAATCAATCACCCGTTAAGGTTAGCATAACCCAAAACATACAAGAAAGAACTCTAACCAAGAATGCGCCCTAAAACCACTTAAGGAGGAGGGGCGGGCATATGGTCAGAGGATCCCTAGGATCTACTGAAACAATGAGTACAAGATTACACTGAAAGAGAGATATTAAACTCGACACCAAGAATGTGCACTCAAGATCCTTTGACAGGCGAGGTGCTAACATATGGTGGAGTACTACTACTGAATTGAGATGAAACAAGGCGGATAACCAGCCAAAGAACTTTCCATGCTACCACCAAACAGTGGGGGGAAAAGATTACAAAATTAATACTTCTTCTGCTGCGGCAGGCATCCACTGAAGAGTGGGGATTCACCACTTGAAAGTGGGCATGAAAGAGATTACAAAACAGATTATCCACATTGGCGGTATACCATCCAGGGGTGCTTAATGTGAAGTTAATTAAATAATGCAACAAATGCTAAAACTGAAACAATACTACTGTTAACAATTTGTACAAATAAGAAAGCTGCAAATTACATTGTTTTTCACCATTTTCCAAAGCACCACGTTATACAATGTTTCCAAGTTAGAATATAATAAGAAATGAAGAAAGAAGATGGAAATAACAAATGAATTGCTTCTATCTCAGAAATCTGCAATTCTGGAAATGGCAATCAACAACTACAGGAATTCATAAAATATTCATAACTCAACCAAAATACCTCTGAATTGTGTGCAACCAAAGGCAATGATCAACTGGAAGCTAGGCGCCCTTGCTGAGATGAAGAAACAACCTCAAAACACCAGTAATTATTTATGACACGCATCCCAATGCAAATAAAAAAGTACGACCCTCCTTGAGGGGTGATTTTGCTCTTTAAAAACCCACACTTCAAATTAAATTTTGGAAATTGGTGAGAATGGTCGCCCAGACCTTAGAGATAGATAGACCAAATACCCAAAACAAAACAAAATTCATACAAACAGCTGTGAGTGAATTCGACTTTCAGTTGTGTGCAAACAGCAACTGCAAAAACTGGTAAAAACTCCAAAATTCCACCTTGAAGCTCTATCTGCTAGTTTGGATGAGAAGCAACGACAATTCAATTAGGTGTTATCTTGCAAACACGAAATTGAGATAGGTACTAGGAGGTTAGCATTCCTCGAAGTGCATAATGAGAAATCATTTCGACAACATAAGTTTAGCAAAATATCAGATTACCAAATGTTGGAGCCAAGCCTCATTTTTAAAGGAAGAGAGAAGACTGTTCAAATCCCAGAGATGGTACGCCAAAAGCCATCACACATTCTTTTTCAAAAAAGATATAATCCTTCACTAAATTGCGTCCCACTTGAGACAAGGAAGAATTAATAAAAACCTTTTTTAATTCCCTTCATGAGGCGCCACCCTTAAAGTCCCTCTTTTAACACAACTTGAAGATAATACCTTAGGCCAAGGGGTCAACTGCAAATTAGAACAATTTGCCTTTTTAATGAAGAAATGCATTAAATAATATTTTTCAAAAGGCCAAGGCTTAGTTCTGAATAACTGCTCCAGATGACGTGATGGACTGAAAGCTAACAGCTGCTAACTGCCAAAAATAGTATTTACTATAAATAGTAAATATTGAGGAACGACCACAAAACCTCCAAAACTGGAACCGTTTGATTCACCTCAACGAGCCTACAGGATTCCGGAATAGGCTGATGAGCCACTGACAGGATTACTGCCAAAAGGGGAACATTACACTTTTATCTTTCTTCCTTTTTCCATCTTTTCCTGATGTCTTCACAGGAGTTGGCTTTGCTGCAGGAGTAGATGGGGTTGCAGACCTTCTAGTTGACCTAGTTCGGGCAGGTGGTGTTGCCAGACTAGCTGATTCAGTTTTTACTGCCTCCTTAGCTGCTTCTTTTGTTGCTTCAGCTTCTTCTCTTTTCTTTCTGACTTCTCTTATTTTCTCAACGGGTATGCCCATACTTTTTCCAAAAATTTCTACCTCTTTTCTAACTCTTTTGGTTAACACAGGTTTCCTGAGTTCGTTGTGCACCTGTATATTCTTTTCTGCATAAGTACTGAACCTCTCTTTTGATGAGTCGAGAGGCTTGCTTGATAAATGTTCTGCATACATTTCTAGAATACGCTCTTCAAATTCATATCCCATTGGCATGATCCAGATTGCTCTGGAATCAGCGGCTTCCATCATACATTGATCAATATCTACCAGAAAGCAAATTGTATTCTTATATTTCTCTACAATGGAAGTAGGAATTCTCTCTCTTGCATGCATCATATTCTGAAAACTTTTGAAGTATCCCTAGATAGCTGCATTCTTTGTCTTAGTGTTTGCAAATCTGTGAAAGAGATCTCTAATTTGAGCAGCTATCGGTTTATCTTTTTGCCAATGAACCTTTCCAAATCCCAGAACCTCATCTATGAAATAAAAGAATAAGTATAATAGCAAGTTACCATACTTAAAAGAGTTTTTCTTATCCTTCTTGATCTTCACAAGATTTTCCATTAGTTGACTTCTTAGCAATTCACAAAGATCATAGTCTGCATTTTCTTTTACCATCTAATAGGCAACATAAATGGCTATACTAGACACAAAATTGTCTCGTTTGGAATGATAAATCTTGTACCCAATACCATAGATGCAAATTTGACATCTACATCAACAATGTCATCAATTGTCATTGCCCTTCTGTCATATTGGGAACCGGTTGCATTAGTGACCGTTTGATCCTTCATTGATTTCAAAATTGGTAAACCACCGAAAGAATTTAGACTTGTTACGACACTGATAGCCTCCTTTGTGATTTTGAAGGGTATGCTTAACCACATGAATTCATCATGGACTTGACTCAGATTGTAACGAACCCATTCCGACTCTTCAAAGACGGGAAATTTAACATACTATGTAAATTTATTTTCTTCTAGGGTTTTATATTCCGGCTTCACACAAAAATCTTCACCTATGATGTGATTATTATATAAATTTAGTAGTTGTGAGTTTCCTAGCTCTTCAATATTCGCGTGAATATAAGCCCTAATATCCTCTGTGTGTAACACGTCATACGAAACAGATGAAAAAGCTCCTAACGGGTCGGTCTCAACAGACTTGTAGGGATGCCATTTGAATTTTGGATGGGGTCTGTCCTTAACTTCAACTACTAATGGAGTAGCCATTATCAATTCACAAGTTCATAGAGTTTTGTTGATAAATACCTTTCCGTTGGATCACAATTTGATTTCTGAAAGCTTCTTCGCACTTGAATTTTGCCTCAATTTGCCAAGGTTCGCCTCAAAGCTCTCCTAACTTTTTTTCTTTAAAATGCAAAGTGACAAATAAAAGATAGAAATGACTTTTTATCACTCGCATACTTAACCCTTTTTGTTGCAATAAATGCTTTTACCCTAACTCATTTGGTTATACTGTTTTCATGCACCGTGACAAATAAATCTTCTGCGGACCTCCAACATTGCATAATACTTTCTCCAATAGGTTCAACAACATCTGTAGAACATCTATGCACTTACTGAACTTATCCACATTTTGGTGTCAGTTACCGGTAGGGGTTTAAGAGATTTTATTGATAACTCCCCCTAGGCCAAAGGCTTGAAGCGAATTCCCGAATGAACTACCAAAAGCAGGTTCTGGTGCTGGTGCATTTTCTTCAACAGTGAGACTCTTCTTCACCCATTTCTTCTGCATTTGCTTCCTGACCACATCTATAGTGACTTTTTCTTTTACCTTAACATCCTTTTGCATGTTCCTTCTTTGATTTATCAGACCTCTTATGTTCCAACAGTATGTAGCAATGTGACCAAATCTGTTGCAGTTATAGCACACAATATTTTTCTGTCTAGACCAGTTGTTCCATTGATTTCCTTTTGATCTGCACTAGTTAGCAGTATGGCCAAGTCTATTGCATGTATAGCATCTGACATTCTTATGAAATTTGTTCATCACATTTTTGCATTCATTTGACTAATGACCAAACTTATTGCAATTAAAACATTGACCTAAGAATGATGGACCGCTTGGATTCATTCTACTTCTACACCGAGAAGCCATGTGTCCAAATTTATTACAACTGAAATAGTATCCATTAAATCTCTGAGCATTAGGTTTCCTTACCGGATACCTTCCACACTTGTTCATTTGATTTCCTTGCCTGAATCTACTTTGACCTGCTCTGGAACTTTCTCCGTCTTCATATCCAAGACCTCGCTTGTCACCATTTGTTCTTTGACTGCTAATTAGTTCATCAAGCTTGGCCGAGCTAACTTTGAACTTCTCCTTGAACTCATTTGCAGTAGCAAGTTCATCTCTAAGATCATCAATCTACTTTTCAAGTACTTCCTCATTGTTTTTAGATTGTTTCAGTTCATTGCCAGATGATTGCATACTTCATATTTTTCTTTCAAGGACCGTGCTAGGTTCTCTTCATTCTTCTTTCTATCTTCAACCTCCTTGATCATTCTCATCATGATAGATTCCATCTCATGCTTTAGAAAAACATTATCTTTGGTAAGCTTTTCACATTCGTCTGTCTTTTCCTTCAAGGCTTGACTAAGTTGTTTTTCTTCAATGTTCTTACTGTCATTCTGCTTAATCTGATCATAGAGTTCCTTTCTCTTCTCTCTAGACTTATTGATTGTGTTTTTCAAAGACTCAATGAATTTCTCAGCATCTATGAGGTTTGCTTGCAATTTATGAACTTTAGCCTTTGATTGATCAAGATCATCTAGGGCCACCAAAAGCTATTGTTGAAGACTGCTTGAATCCATTGAAACATTTTCCAAGATCTCTCCAAGTTGTTAGACTTCTTCAAAGGAGCTAGCTTTGATACCAATTGTTGGAAACAAGCTACATTGAGAGGGGGGAGAGGGGGAGGTGAATCAATGTTGTGCAAAAATTAACATTATTAACCTTTATCTTCAAAGTACTTGCAACATTCAACCAAAATGCATGAACAAGAAGAAAGCAATCACAACACCATAGCACAAGAATTTTTACTTGGAAACCCTATTAGGGGAAAACCACGGTGGATGGCCAATCCACAATATGATCTGAGTATACTCAAATAAAGTTTACAATATGGGGAATGCACTTGCATTCAAGCGCACTGTTCAAAGGGAAGGCTCACTGCCTTACAAAGAGAATTAGATTAAAACCATCTGAGAGTTTGAACTGAGAAAAATAGCATCTACATATGCCTGATTACAGTTTCGGTTAGGCACAATATTCAATATTCTGTCCTACAGACTGATTTTGTACTTCTGCTATGTTCTGCTCACACTCGCAACACAAATCCTTCATGCACAAGTGAAACTGTGCATTATCGCTCTTCTGCTCTGCTCTTATTCACAATTCACATCAAAAAACACTTCGCATATATATCAAAATGATACAGATGATCTCATATATATATATATATATCCGTAGATGATCTCATATATATATATATCCGTAGCTTAGAATTCAATTACAATATGTCGGCTTCAATAGAACAAAATAATATTCACAACTGTTGGCTAAAATCATGAGTAAAGTATAATGTGCATCCACAACGGTCAGCCACAACTTAGCTAGGACCCAAACAAAGATGCACGAACACAAAAATACTTAACTAATTACTTCCCATACATCCGTGACATGATACATTCACGAAGTCGGCTCTAGTATTGATAAAACAGAGAATTAGCCAGCTGAATCTACTAACTCACGCATGGATCAATACGAGGCACTGAGACTTACGGATAACACTAAGCATACATCGATCAACCTTCACTGAGATACGCAACACAAAATATTAACTGAAGATTTGTATGAGAATCGATGAACCCAAAATTGTCGGATGCTCTGTTCTTCCTTAAATGTTTGCAATCTGACTGCCGGTAGGATAAATTGATGATGCGTGGATCCAATCACCGACTAGGGTTGCCATCAATGACAACACCAAATGATATTTGCGGTGTCTCTTGCCAACACATCCTTCTCACCACAATGCTGCTGCTCCTCTCCATGCTATTTGTGCTTGTAGGAAGAGCTACCATTCTTATCCAACTAAATATAATGGGCTTGGGCACATGCTTTATCAATATCTTGGGTTTTGGCCATAAGGACAGGTCTTTTGAGGTGTTCAAATAACCCTCCAATGTATTTCATCACAACCTCATGCTCCATGACATCCTTCCCAAGCTGCACAACTCTCTTCTTGAATTCACTGGTATGCTTTAAGTAATGCCATTGCATCACCGTTCTTCCTCATAACAAATAGGGTAGAATTTCTTATGAAACAGCCCTTTAAAATCATTGCACTTGGAGATTGGTGACACTTTCTAGATTTCCAAATAGATACCATATAAGAGCATACCTTGATAATTTAAGTTCTTAACCCTGCAAAAGAAATCTACTGATTTGGAGAAATTTTGTGAAGGCTCAAGTGAACCTCCATTTGAGAGACCTGTTGATCAGACTTCTTGCATTAATTTCACCATCATAGGGCTGAATATCATATCATTTTTGCACTATTTTCTCTTTATTTTGAATGCTCTTTTGGGATTATCATCTTCCCTACCAATGCTAGTGTTTCCGCTTTCAAGCCTATCAATCTTTTCCTCAACATTGGAAATCCTTGCAACATCTACTTTCAACCTTTTGAAACATGCTCTTGCTATCATAATTGTCCTTCACCACTCTCTTGTTCTTATATTAGGTTCAAAAGGCAACAAATTACCACTCCCATGCCTTATACTACAGGGCATAATCCAAATAATCATTAATCAACTAATAAATAGTAATACCACAAACACAAGGTATACAAACCTGCTCTCATACCGTTTGATCTGTAGACAGTGGATATTTCTCTTGTGTGTTCAACTGCAATGAATAACACTTGAGAAAACTTTGAAAAGAACCTTTCACCTAGTCTTCACCACTAACAATGGCTAAACCTTCAATGTTTCTAGTTGAATCAGTCTTGGGACATCCATTAAGAAGAAAATATAAAAGAGCACAAGAAAGGTGCATAGAGACACAACACAACTGAAACACACAAGGTATGCCTGGAGAAACTCTAAACCATGGAGAAAACTCTAGTAAGAGTGAGCAATGCTTCCCATGCCATTAGATCCTAGCTTATACCAGTGATGCATGGCCCAAAGGGCATATACAGAACTCAAGGATGAACTACTCAACCTCCTAAACGCTTGCAGTCAGTCTCAGCAACTTCAAATGCCTACAGTCACTCTTAGCTACTTCAAAACCCTACTCTTTCACAATGCATTTTGGAAAAACATGAACTCAAGAAGGCTTACAATGAGTTTTCCAATTCATCTATGCTTCAACAAGCGTCCATTCCCCTTTGTCATAGAGTTTATAGCCTTGCAATAACCTCCCATGCATCAAGAATGGAAGATCAACTGCCAAAAAAAGGATTTGAAATGCCTAAACTCTTCTTATTCCACATGTCTGCACAGTGACAAGTTCACTGGTTCTGCTAGTAAATAGTTCATTGGGACAAATAGTTGTTTGTTGCAATGTTTTGCAAAATTGCTATGAAAGCATGTGTTCAGCGCCTGTACAAAGTGGCAAAATTTCCAAACTCGGCTTTCCAGGTGGATTAGAGGTCTGCATTTTTTTTAAAAGATTCTTGGAAATGTCCCATTCCATCCTAGATACTGTCTTGACTTCATCAGATTTCCCTATACATCAAAACCCACTAAAACACAACGAAGTTCATGAACTTAATCCATAAGACTAATCCAAAGACAATGGTGGTCACTAAGACCTCAATGGTCCTTCAATTTGCCCCAAGTTTTTGGATCATAAGAATACATTTGTCCTATATCTTCATTCTTGGGCAAACATCCAGTCTTGAATGTAAAGCTTCTCAACCCATACACACAACATTGCTCTAGCCTTTCACAATCTAAGTTCATTACATTTGGACCCTACACACCTAAGTTTAGCAAAACAAGATGAGCTCATAGACACTACTTCCACTCACACTAACATGACACTCATAAATTGTTTTGAGTTGTGTAGGAAGGGACAATATGCAGATTACGCAAAGTGATACATTTTCTTGCAGATCCAAGTTCAATTTTTGCATTTGGCTACCCATGCAGTAGGGATCATTTACTTTTGAGAGGGGATGAATGATTTGAGTAGTACAAGAACCTCAGGCTTGGATTTGCATCTCCTTGGGGCTTAATTGCACCTCCCTCTTGCCACCTACTCCACAATATTCCTAAATTCATTGTAAGTTGTGTAGTGGAATACTCTTCTAGCTTCACAACCTTCGAATTTGCAACTCATGTGATTACATTGCGAATTGCTCCACTAACACAATGAGCTCCACAAGTGTGACATAACAAGAAACATTGTTAATGGGGTCTAGGTCATCCAATGATACTTTATCTTCTACATTCAGCAACAACCAAGGGAAATGAAACACTTGGAATGCAAATGGTTTTAATAATTGTTCATTCTTGTAAATTGCTTGTAATATTATGTTTTCATCATCTTTTCTTTGTTCAAGAGGAGGCGAAGAGACAAATGCTTAGAAAAAAATGTCATTATTTGTATAGATTTCAATGCCACACAATGTAATATCCCTAAATCTAGATAATTGAAAAACAACAATATCTCCAAAAATATGCAATAAACAATTCTGAAATTTTATTTGCAAATAGAAAATCCATCCACAAACTTAGATCTATGCTCAAAATATCTTTCTGATTTTTCTATGATTTTATAGGAATTTCTGAATATTTCTGAATACGAAAAAGTTAAAAAAAATCCACTAAAACTGCCCAGAAATTTCAGAAATAGCTTTCATTATTATTATTTTCTTTTTGAGATGAATGTAACCAGCAGTATACAGGTTAATCCCCAAGTACCTCAGAAAATGCCTTCAAAACCCTAGCTTCCCTTGCCAAAACCCTCAGAAAATCAGCCCTAAGTCTGTTCCACTTGTCCATTTTTGTTGCTATCTTTAATGATGCTCAGTATCATGAAGACACCTTGCTGTAAATTATCCAAATCTGAACTTGATGCTTTGAATCTCACCTCCAAAAATGGCCTCCAAACCTGATAAAAAATTGCAGCTCTGAAAAATGATGTGCTAGGGTTTTACAAACCAAAGCTCTTCCATCGAAACACACCCTTCTGACTAGGGGGAGCCCGTATGTATCTCTGAAACTAGCAATACTCAAGGGTTTCAGACCTTAAGCCAAATTGCAGCAACAATAAACAAAAAAATCACAACATAATGAACTCTAAAAGACCTCTAGAGAGTTTTATAATAACTCCCAAAGAGTTGAATTAATCTCAACCCTTGAATCACCACCTCTTAATCCAAAGCTCGACATTAAAAATCTAAAAATTGATCCAATAAGCTCCTTGAAAACCCATGCCCCTTTTGCCTTTTTATCACATGCTTTTTTAAATCACTTAAAGTACATAAAAAGGGGACAACTTAAGTCTTTTGGCTAGGAGTTACTTAAGTTGCCTAAAAATACGTGCCCATAGTTTAAAATGACTTAAGTTCACTTAAGTTGCATCAAAAGACGTGCACACAACTTACGAATATAATATAATACAAGCCAAAGATTCCATATTTACCCAATAATGCTCTACGTCCTCTTCCTCGTGATTTGAGTTTGGGACATTACAGTCCTCCCCACCCAAAGAATGCTTGTCCTCAAGCATTTGTAGACTTGGATGCTTAAGAATTTCCTCCCCTTTCCATGTTGCATCCTCCAAAGGCAAGTTTTTCCATTTGATGAGATTCAAAAATTACCTTATTCTTCAACCTTTTCTCTCTCATTTGCAAAATTGTTTCTGGAATGAGTATCAATCTACCCTCTTCATCCATGGGAGGCAGTTCCGTAGAAGGGAGTCACATGCTGTCCAAGAGCCCTCTTGAGGCATGACACAGTACATTGTGATTTTTTCTTGTAGTTGGTAACTCTAACTCATATACTATTTCACCAATTCTTTTGATCACCTTGAAAGGCCCATAAAACCTTGGTTTAAGCTTTTTTGCTCCACTTAACTTCATGAAGATTGTCTATAAGGTTGAAGATGCACAAATACCATGTCTCCCAACTCAAAAGATCTCGCAACCTGATGGCGATCAACATATTTTTTCTGCTGTTCCTGTGCAATCTGAATATTATCTTTAAGTGCCTTAAGGATCTCTTGATTCTCATTTACCCACTCGAGGTTTTGGAGCTCTAGAATAAGAAAAAACCAAATCCACAAATGTAGAAACTTCATAACCATACAAAGCTTTGAAAGGAGTCGTACCTATGCTCATGTTGGTTATTTTTTTAGAACCAAATTTAATCTCACCATTTACCTATGAATTTTCCAAAATCCAATGATAAGTGAAGGCAAAGATTGGTCAACAAATAGGTACTAGCTTGCTAGGCTAGACCTCTACTCTTCAGGCTCTGTGAAACCCAGGAGGGTGATCCTGACAATGTTTATATGATACTCTCATGCCATTTTATCACAAACATTGAAAATAAAGAAATACATCTCTATCAGACGCAAATAGACAAAATTCCTTAAGGGTTTGGCAGACCCTTTAATGAATTGTACCTACAGCTAGGAATGAGTAGTACTTCATACCACTATACTGCATTTGTGTTCTTTGTCAGGTACAGGCGGCTCACTTACATCAAAGATGACCAAACTAATGGACCACTACCTTATCTGAGGGTGACGGATTCGCATATGCAATAAACTGTAGTACATTAGCAAATGGAAACAAGTATTTGTAGACTATTGTATATTACTTTGTAACACACAACGCGATATGTCCAGAATTAGAAACTTCTTAACAATTCTTGAATTTCACTTACAAATCTACTATGCTCCACGGGGACGTGTCCCCTATGCTTTTTGCCTGTTTCCCGTACCGAGTACGAAACGAGGACGCGGGTACGGCTAGGAAACGTACCCTGGCCGTCCCTTTTTGCCGTCCAAGTACCTGAAACTTCCAAGGGACTTTTGGCCAAATTTTAGGGGGCTTGGGTATTGCTAGCAGTACCCGGTACTGCCTAGCTGTACCTCGACCGTACCGGGTAAGGCTAGCAGTACCCTATGGCCCAGCATAGAAAAAAATGTTTTTTAAAAAAAATGTCAAAGTTTTATTATAAAATAAAAGCTATGGGCGGGCCCACAAGGGATGCCCCATCACACTTGACCTAATGTAAGTGTCATATAAGTCCGATGACGAGGGCAATGCTGATTTAGACCTACTATTTGCTGATTAGGGACACTGGACAGCGATATATTTTCTTAGTTTTATGTTTATCATGTCATTTCATAGTTGAGACTTTGAGCCTTTGGGCATTTTGGGTATAATTATCAAACTCTTATATGATATGTATGCACATTGATAATGAAAAGCATTTGAATTCTGTTAATTTGTTTGTCGCTTCTCATGTGAAATCTCAATTCAAGTCTAATGATATGTAATAAACTTATACAATGTCTAGAATGAATGCTTTATCAATGTTATGCTATGAACATTTGAAATTTCTCTATATTTTTAAAAATTTCCCTATTTTTTTTATCAGTCGTCCCCTAAAAAATGACCCAAAAGTACCCCCATACCAGAAACTTGTCCCAGCGTACCGGGTACTCACCGTCTCCGAAACCCCGTGGAGCATAGAAAATCTATGATCTCATTTAAGCACTTATTTAGCTCTTTGAACTAAAGCAAAAGATGAAATTCACATTCAATCAAAGTGATTGAAGACAAATAAATGAACCTTGATTCCTTTATTCATAATTCGAAAGACAAAATTATAGAGGAGAGAAACTAATCCAGGAACTTGCCATCATCATTCATATATCTTTGCTATTGTAGAACAATTAAGTCTATTACAAATCTGAATACATTCCCAAGATTTAACACTAATCTATCTCTCTGTGCTTGAAATTATCAGAATTGCTCATTCATGAGCTCAAAATTGCTTAACCATCAAAAGACCTCTGTAATTGGCCTTGAAATCCCATTTATAGAAAATATGGGAGCAACGAGCATCGGGCCAAATTACAATTAGAGTCACATTTGCATTTGACATACATTTCAATCTTAATTTCAAAATTCCCCAGACAGTTATGCTTGCACTTCGCAAAGTGTGGGGGAAGCATATAGGACAAAAGTTATTTTCCTTTGTTGAAGAAGATACGCCAACCTTCCGAAAGGCACCTTTCACTCGTTGCAATAGCATTATGATATCTTCTTCTCGAGCCAAAATGTTAAACATGTGCACTCCTAGTCAACAAATACTTAAACATAAAAAGCAATAAAAGGAAGGAAGACCGACCCATCCAAGTCAGTATTCATGCCCTCAACCTTTATGATAGGGAGAGAACAATATTTTGCAATACTTCAACAAAAGCCTAATTTGCACTATTTCCAGGCTATGCATTGTTTCTCTCCTGTTCGTTATTCACCATATTTGTCATCACCTTCCTAACATAGGTTCATTTAGTGAACCTCTCCAACCATGCGTGATACTCATCTTCAGTGGGCCATCTCATATCCAGTAAGGCTTGCACTTTGTTGCTATGCTGAGCGTACCTTGCATCAATTAATGCTTTGGCTTCTTTAACAAATACATCCATTCTCATTTCCACTCCAGCCATGTTATCAATGTGTGGGTTCAACATGGAGTAATCAATTATAGTTAACATTGTCTTAGCCTGTGGCAGCCATTCTTCCAATTCATGCTTCCATTTGGCAAACTCCATCTACTCACCCTTGTCATCCAATATCTTAGGCATACTATGTTCTTCCATATCCCTGGACACTCTCAATTTGTTTTGGAGCTGCTTTCCCAACTTCCCATGGAAAGTTGTTATTTCATTAATCAAATCAATGGACTGCAATATTTCAGGAACATGAGTAGGAGCTTCAGGATCTTCCTGCATTTTGGACATCATCTCCTTCAGTGTTCCAACCCTAGTACTCCATTTACTCCACTCAGTTTGAAAGGCCCTTTGAACCTGCAAATGTTTGATATTAGCCTCGTGGATTTTCTTGTAGGCTGCCCACACATCATCAACTCTATTGGTCACTCTACGTCTCAATACATCCTCAAAGATGTCATTTACCACTTTGACTGTCTCCAGTTTGGCCTTCTTTGTATTCTCCTTTTCTGATTTCAAATCCCTATTCAAATTTTGAATTTTGAGAGACAGAGTCTCTCTATCCTGTGTAAACATATCTGAGGCAAAACTTGTTGGAGATGGGAAACCCCTTTGTGCTATAGCAAGCACCTTATTATGTTCATCCATTAGTTTGTTGTATCTGTCCAACAATCTCTTGTAGTTAGCCTCTGTAATCTGAGCATTATCTAGAGTTAGCATTGCAACATGCATTGTCAAAAGTGTGGCTGTAGTAGTAGTCATTTTTGTTGCCCTCTTGACAACTATTGCTCCAATCTCCTTTTCCACATATTTTATGACATTGGGCTTCCCCGTGTTAGGTGGAAAGTGTATGCAGCTTGGGGCTAAACCTTGAGCCAAAGACCTTATTGTCAAAAACCTCCTTAGAAATAGAGGCGTCAGGATCCTTTCTAATTGCATCTAGTGCAATAGCAGATGATATGTTACATCTGGGCAATAGGAGTGTCCCACTCCCTTTCACCAATGTTCTTGCCTCTTCAGGTGACATGCTAGCAATCTCTTGTATTATGTTATCTTCCTCCTTTTTTTCAGCTTCTTGTGAGGGGTCAACTTTCTCTTTCACTTCTTCAATCCTTCTTTTAATGTTAGAGCCTTTGACATGGATGACAAAGTCTCTGAATTCTTTGGTCTTGACAAAAGCATCATCACACATAAAATCTGCATAGGCCTTTATTCTGACATCATCATCCTTGGCCTTATTGTATACCCTCTTCACAACCCTGCTAGGGGGAACCACTATATTCAAGGCATCATCCTTGTCTTCAGGGAAATCTTGATCCACCTCCTGCTCCATGGGAATGTGCTCTCTAGATTCCTCTGGGACTTGAGCCTCACCCATCTGCTTAATTGTTGAATAAGTCACTAATGGAGTGACTGCAGGTTGTCCACCTGTCTGTTTTGTTCGCACAGGGATGCTTGGAGCAGAGGATTGAGCCAGCTGGCTCCTCAATTGAGCATCATGGTTCTCCTTGGCCACCTTGGCCTTAATCTCAGCTTGCTTTACTTTCTCAAAGAAGCTCTTGTCATTGAAATCACCAAGCATTAATTTTTCCTTCACAAATTTATCCTCCACCTCTGAATAGGGGCTAACATAGAAAGGGTTTTCCTTTAGCATATTCTCTTCAATTGCACATGTACTTCTCCATGCATTCTTTCTTGCATTAACTTCTTCATCAGTGGATAAATTCCTAATTACATCCTCTTGAAAGAGAAACACATGGGACTTTCCTGACAACCCTCAGGCTCTTCTCTTGGCAGAGATCACTCCCTCAGGGTCACAAAACCTAGTGACTTCTTGATTCAACCTATAATTGTTTAGAAGAGAGCCAAACCTCTCAATACCCTCTTTTGAGGTGCAACTGAAATATGCAAACTCACAATCAGGATTCACAAGGGATACCTTTCTTGTCTTTCTGAACTGCTCCTTGTCCATGGCATCCATTTGCCACATTGTTTCCATAAATGCTTGTCTATTTGACACATATATTGGCAACTTGTGAGGTGGCACTAGGGTTCCATAAATTCTGATTGTTGTGTAATTTGTATGGAGGTACTAGTCTCCCCAATTGAATTTATGTTTGGTGTCCTCATACTCCAAGGGCCTCAACATCTCCTTGACACCTTGTGAAATTCTATTCGTGGGCTTCAAACCCAACTGTTCCAACACCTTGAACTTGAAAACTTATCAAAACATATTGTAACCAGAATGTGGACAATGCACATCCCAAATATGTGTCCACATTTGCACCGGCAATTCATTATCATCGTCATCTCTTTCTCTTAAGCTTATGTAGTTCCTGATCACCTTTCTGCTCTTCCATAGCAGCAAGTGCATCAACAGAGAATAGTGTCTACACGATAATGGATGAGTGGCATCTTTCAACTTTATTAGGTCCTCATGCAAATGCTCGACAATGTAGAAAGCGTAATTCCAAGCCCTGTTCTGATAATTTTGCTGAATATCAATTGCTAAGGTCATCAAGGCAATATCCATCTTAATGTCATATTCCTTATGCAAGACTTGACTTGTTGTATGATAGGTATTTTTGAAGTAATCTTCAAAGTCAACACAGTCAAATGGTTCCATCTCAAGAGGGCTAAAAGGCACACGATTCTTCTTCAATTCATGCCTCCTATGTATAGGCAAGACACCCTTCCTGTACCCAAACCTATTATGCTCATATTCATTGTACAACTTGCGGAAATTGATGGACTCAGAGACAGATGGATTCAATTGAAAAGTTTCCATTATCTGGCTCGTTGAGATTTCCAACATGAGAACAAAGTCAGGGAATCTCTGATTGTTTTGTCTAGCGGATCATAGCACCTGGCCAGTTCGAGCATCAAGTCTAGCTCTACAAATACATTTGGGCATACCAACTTGCCTATTGAAATATACTAGCCAATTTTTTCAATTTTTTGTAACACTAATTTCACCCTTTAACGTTAGTGAAAACACAATCCAACTGAAGGGAACCCTTTCCTCTGATCAACCCAGATCCCAATGCGGGCAAGGTGAGAGCATACTCGAAAGGGGATCGTTAGTGCAACCGAAACTGCTGAAAGAGTAATGAAAGGAGATAACAATCAACTCAACCACTTATTCAGCGGGAGGACTGAAAATGAAAGTACATTACTGAAATTAAATATGCAATCGGACCACTTGTTCAGCGGGAGCATGTTGACGGCTCAGCCGATCAACAATATGATGAAGTGATGCATTACAATATATAAATAGGCTGCAAGCCAGCCTCTTCCACTTATTCAGCGGGTGATGCAAGAAATGAAACCAGAAACTATAGAATGAAATGATGCCAGTCTCTTCCACAAAAGTGGGGATACAAAATATAAAGTGTAGAAAGTAAAGAGCTGATCAGTACTACTGATTCAGCATTACAATGCGTTGAACAATCCGCAAATACGATGAGATGTAGATAACCAATAAACTCCAAAATGTTAGGAAATGAACTCCAAACAAGTACAAGTTATCCAACATATGAAATATAATAAAAAGGACTGAAATATCAGGTCTGATATAAAAATTGCAGCAATCAAAAATTCATACTAGTAAGCCCTAGAATCACCAAAACGCTCATAACTTCGTCAAAACACCTCCGATTGATGTGAAATCAAGTTCAAAGGAAGCATAAGAGAAGGGCGACCAAGTACAAACCAAGAAATAGCAGCAAGCAACCTCTGATATTTTATGCACGCTTCCCAATGCAATGGCAGGCAAAGTACAACCTCCAAAAAAGGGCGACCAGCAAGATAAAATCCAAATCACCTCTGAAAAATCTGAAAACTTGCAAGAAGGGGCACCCCAGGTAGGCTTGAACAATAAGCCAATACCCAGAACCAACAAAAAATTGTGCAAGGAGCTATGATCGAAAATGTGCTTCAGCCAAGCACCACACCAGCATTACCAAAAACTGATTAAAAAAACAAGAAACTCAACTACAATGTGCTCAATCTGTTCTCAAGGATTAAGAACAACCAAATCTCAACTAGTTGCTATTTTTCAAGCAAGAAGTCAAGCCAAAGCTAGGAGGTATGCATTCCTCGAAGCAACTCACTAACCATTCCGGCAGCATAACATTACTGTAGATATAAGATGCTGAACTAAGAGCCCAATGCTCTTATTTATAACATTTCCTGCCCCAAATTCAAATTCAATCTCCCTCCAAATGGATGCCAAAGCCAAACTCAAATTCACAATGCCCATTTAGTGTCATTTGCATTTCATTTCTCGAAGTCCTCCTCCTCCAAGAAGCATTATACTTTATTAAAATGTCAATAAAGTATATTATGGGGTCCAAAATAATAATAAAGTGAAACACTTTATTAAACTGATTTAATTCCTCCAGGCTAGACGTCAAAACAATAAAGTGAAATATAAATATAATTGACCACTTATTTCTCCAAGGCATCCAAACATGCCTTTTAAATATTTCACTTAAAATAATATTCTCATCAAATATCAAGCTTGCCAAAATAATCACCTCAAATGCTGGAGACCAACTGAATATACTGCCCTGCCCGTAATAGCCATAATGCCAAGTTGTTGAAACACTGCCAAAAATAGCACCAAGGGTGTTGGAGACCAAACTGCTCGAATTGGCCTGCCAGATATAACCATTGAACTGAATTGTAGAAACCCTGCTAAAAATAGCACTGCTAAAAATAGAACTTACTAAAAATAGCATACTGTTAAAAATAGTAAGTTGTTCCAAACTCATTTTAACCACAATTCGAGCAGTCGTCATACTTACTAAAAATAGTAAGTCCGGAAAAGTTCTTTGATTCAGTTGCATGTCACACTGTCGCGAAGCTCTTTGAAAACCCAAAAGGAATCCAAAATCCGATTTGTAAAGATCCAACATGCAACCGTCGTAACTTACTAAGAACAATAAGTCCGGAAAAGTTCTCTGATTCAGTTGCATGTCATACCACTGCGAAGCTCTCTGAAAACCCAAAAAGAATCCCGCAACCAATTTGCAAAACTCCAACATGCAAACCCCTAAATCCTCAAAAGAAACCTCCAAGTAGCTGGAAACCCTAATTCTGCCTTTGACTAGCCTACGAGCATCCAAGAAGAGGCTAACAATCACTGGAAGATGTAGTGATAAAAATGGGGACATTACAGTCTGCCCTTCCTAAAATTGCTTGTCCTCAAGCAATACCACCACAACCCCAGAAAAATTGAAGCTTATCCATACCAACCTGAGTACGCTCCCTGGGTCCCATGCTAATTTTGTACCACTCTGATCACATCAGTGAAAACATCATGCCAAAATTGCACTAACCTCCCTTGTGACTCCCAAATGTTACTATCCATGAATAGCCTGGAAGGACTGAAGTCAACACTTTGCAGCATCTCATGCCCCAAAGACTCTGAGTCATCAATATCAACCATACCACTTTCTATCACAATCTTGGGCAACGGGAAAGATAGTCTACTCCACTCGAAATTGTAATCCTCAGCATATCTCTGTAAGGTAACTAACAAAGCCACAACTGCAAATGTGACCTCTTCAGATTCTCTTGCAAAGAGGAAAGCAATCCTTTGCAAGAGCTCATCAAAGTCAAACTCAAGACTCCACATGAATCTACGATGCCTCAATTGAATTATCATGATACAAACTTGAAGACTGTAGAAATTTCTCACAATTCTAACTCCAAGAACCTCAGAATGATGAACCAAGGCAATCGAATGTTTGCTGCCCCAAGTATAAGTACAAGGGATACAATAGGAGTAATCACTGAGAACAATCTGAACACCTCCCGAAAGCAGATTCGGATTACTTTGAATCATCACCTCTTGCATTTGAGGCCAAAGATCAGTCCTCATAGGAGACTGTGAAGTCAGAAGATAAGTATCCCAATTGTCCACCACGACTGAAATGATTGAATTATGATCTGATTTAGAGATAATTAGCATCCTAGAAGATGAGCTACTGCTGCTATACTGAAAATCATCATCCCAATTAATGCATCTACTCGGGGTTTCTCTCCAATCCATTTGTCGATAAGCAAATAGAACCATCAAGTGGCTGGTAATGAAAGTAACAACACCAAGAAACCTGATAATTTGATTCTTATCCCTCCAAGAATGCATCTTTCCACAACTATATAGCTCCATCAACCCATGTTGAGGATCCCAAGCATGGATATCCAACTGAAAGTAATCTCCAACACATCGGAAAGAGAATTCAACACATCTCCAAGCACTGGTCAAAACCAAGTGCATACTCATGAAAATGGCTTCCCCTCTAGTGAACCTCTGAAACCAACCCATGAAAGCATTCACATCTATGGAGCATGAAACAAATGTTGTCTTCAATCCCAACTCCAAAAATGGACTAGTATGAGCCAAAACATAGCTCCACCCAAGGGATCGATTATCAAGAGTGCAAACACCAAGTTCAAGTCCATCTTTCTCCCCTACTACATGAGTAACAAATCTGAAATCTTCACTCCCTGCTGCTGTAATGAAGTTATCAGCAGCTACCAAGACTTGTCTTATCAACACCTCGATGTCAAAGATGCTGAAATTATTTTGCTTCAACACTTCCCATGTGGAGACTTCATCCTCGAACCCACTTATGCATTCGTTATCAAATTGCCTTGGAAGATTACCAATCACAAAACATGGCACATCCGCATGGAGTGATATCAAAGCATCCATAGATTGGAGTTTATACCCAACCTCATGCTTGGTCTCTTCACTACATGACTCTTCTTTCAAATCGAAGAGAGGATTGTCATAAGTCACTTCAGCACCCACTTCAAAGAGAGGATTGTCAAAAACTTGGAAGTTATCCTTTTCCTCTTGCTCACTTCCATTTTGCTGATCCAAATCTGCACATTCAACTTCTGTTTTTCTTGTGAAACCTTCAAGATCAAACTCTTCTCAAAGACTATCAAGCTCCTCAATTACTTGCTTGATTTCTTCAACTCTTTGCTCATTTTCTTGCTTTCTGAAAAGTTTGAAACCAGCTAGCTGCCTCTTTACCTCAATTAATGCCACTTGAGTATCTTCCAACATAGCATTTGTTGATTCAAGCTCAAGAGTAAGCTCATCAACCCTTCTCTCTTTAATTTGGAAAGCACAAATGGTTTTCTTTGCAATTTTGAAGGCATAATCTCGATCTTCAATCAAGTGTACGTATGCTGATTTCAATGTCTCTATGGAATTTCTGATAAGTTGCAAATTGGGAAGAGCAACTTTATCTTTAACTCCTCTTCGTCTTTCTTCAAGCTGAACCTTCCAGTAGAGATCTTCAACCAAATTATGTGTGTGATCAAATAGGGATAGAGCTTGCACTTCTTTTTCAAAATTTACCTTGCATTGATCTTCACGCTCATGAACATGCAAAGTTGGTGAACTGCTGATAGGCTGCAACTGAAAATCAAAACCTTGTTTCTCGTCTTTGCTGCCCCCATCGCTGCTCCAAGACTCCTTTTCTTCACCTCCCACTAACTAAAATTGCTCAATGTCATAAAGAGGATCAGGTTCTTCTAATTCTTCAAGCCTTTGCTTACAACCAACTTCAAGAATAGGTAAATCAGATTTGTGTTTAAGAACACCTTCAAACTCTTCATCACCCAAAGCCATATGGTCTTCAAGCTCCACTCCCACTTCACTGTCTCCATGATCAAAGGTTATGGCAGCCCCCTCATAGCTTGCAAAGCAATCAATTTTTTAAGCTTCATTAGGATCAAAGGGGAACTCAACCCACACCGTTTCTTTGTCATCACTAAATGCCTTCACACCTGGATCCCAAATGCTAGGGGATTGATTGTTTTGATCAATAGGAAGGTGCTCTTCGTACCCTTCTTGGAGTGTTGACTCTTTGAACAAGTCACCTCCCAACTCACTTAAATTGATATCTTCAAAAACAAGTCTCTTCAAGGGCGTAGTTTGATAACCAAACCCAATGCCACCCATGTCTCTATTATTGTATAAAGAATCATCAAAGCTGGCTGCTTTGAATGTTTTATCATTCTTTTCTTCAATGGACAAATCAAGAGTAGGTGTTACTGATTTCATCATTAGCAGCCCAATGCACACCAAGGAGGTCTTCATGGCTACTTGACATAAATTTGTCTTGTGAAAGCTCTTGAGAAGTTGTGACAGCAACAAGAGGAAAATCCTTCATCACCAAATCTTCAACATGATCTTGCATGAAATCATTGGAATCACCACCAACAACATCACTATGGTAATGATCATAAGCTGGTTCAAAGACACCACTAGTATTTTCTTCATTGTGCTCTTCTTCAACGAGCTCATCCCACACAACAGTACTTCCATCATCTTCTTGAAAGTCATTAGTCTCAAGACCTTCATTGGATGAATCCAAATTAGGATTCAAGACTGTTGTTTTGTTCTTATCGCCAAAAAGATCTTCATCACTACCAATCACATGCAAGTCTAAGGGATTGTTTTCGGGCTCTACCACACATCCTTCACATGTCAAGGCAGCCTTCCCATCCAAACATTTAGATTTTGCAGCAATCCATGAGTATGCCCCTTTAATGTCAGGATCTCTCATAAGCGTGGACAGTTCCTGTATCAACTCTGATATAGATTTCTCTGTAGTCATCTCTGTCACTCAGCTGACAATTGAATCATTGAATTTTTATTTTTTTCACAGGATGGCAGGATCTTGGCTCTGATACCACTGAAATATACTGGCCAATTTTTTCAATTTTTTAACACATTAATTTCACCCATTAACGTTAGTGAAAACACAATCCAACTGAAAGGAACCCTTTCCTCTGATCAACCTAGATCCCAATGCGGGCAAGGTGAGAGCATACTCAAAAGGGGATCGTTAGCACAACCGAAACTGCTGAAAGAGTAATGAAAGGAGATAACAATCAACTCAACCACTTATTCAGCAGGAGGACTGAAAATGAAAGTACATTATTGAAATTAAATATGCAACTCGACCACTTGTTTAGCGGGAGCATGTTGACGGCTCAGCCGATCAACAATATGATGAAGTGATGCATTACAATATATAAATAGGCGGCAAGCCAGCCTCTTCCACTTATTCAGCGGGTGATGCAAGAAATGAAACCATAAACTATAGATTGAAATGATGCCAATCTCTTCCGCAAAAGTGGGGATACAAAATATAAAGTGCAGAAAGTAAAGAGCTGATCAGTACCACTAATTCAACATTACAATGCGATGAACAATCCGCAAATACGATGAGATGTAGATAACCAATAAACTCCAGAATGTTAGGAAATGAACTCCAAACAAGTACAAGTTATCCAACATTTGAAATATAGTAAAAACGACTGAAATATCAGGTCTGATATAAAAATTGCAGCAATCAAAAATTCATACCAGCAAGCCCTAGAATCACCAAAACGCTCATAACTTCGTCAAAACACCTCCGATTGATGTGAAATCAAGTTCAAAGGAAGCATAAGAGAAGGGCGACCAAGTACAAACCAAGAAATAGCAGCAAGCAACCTCTGATATTTTATGCACGCTTCCCAATGCAATGGCAGGCAAAGTACAACCTCCAAAAAAGGGCAACCAGCAAGATAAAATCCAAATCACCTTTGAAAAATCTGAAAACTTGCATGAAGGGGCACCCCAGGTAGACTTGAACAATAAGCCAATACCCAGAACCAACAAAAAATTGTGCAAGGAGCTATGATCGAAAATGTGCTTCAGCCAAGCACCACACCAGCATTACCAAAAACTGATTAAAAAAACAAGAAACTCAACTACAATGTGCTCAATCTGTTCTCAAGGATTAAGAACAACCAAATCTCAACTAGTTGCTATTTTTCAAGCAAGAAGTCAAGCCAAAGCTAGGAGGTATGCATTCCTCGAAGCAACTCACTAACCATTCCGGCAGCATAACATTACTGTAGATATAAGATGCTAAACTAAGGGCCCAATGCTCTTATTTATAACATTTCCTGCCCCAAATTCAAAGTCAATCTTCCTCCAAATGGACGCCAAAACCAAACTCACAATGCCCATTTAGTGTCATCTGCATTTCATTTCTCCAAGTCCTCCTCCAAGAAGCATTATACTTTATTAAAATGTCAATAAAGTATATTATGGCGTCCAAAATAATAATAAAGTGAAACACTTTATTAAACTGATTTAATTCCTCCAAGCTAGACATCAAAACAATAAAGTGAAATATAAATATAATTGACCACTTATTTCTCCAAGGCATTCAAACATGCCTTTTAAATATTTCACTTAAAATAATATTCTCATCAAATATCAAGCTTGCCAAAATAATCACCTCAAACGCTGGAGACCAACTGAATATACTGCCCTGCCCGAAATAGCCATAATGCCAAGTTGTTGAAACACTGCCAAAAATAGCACCAAGGGTGTTGGAGACCAAACTGCTCGAATTGGCCTGCCAGATATAACCACTGAACTGAATTGCAAAAACCTTGCTAAAAATAGCACTACTAAAAATAGAACTTACTAAAAATAGTAAGTTGTTCCAAACTCATTTTAACCACAATCCGAGCAGCCGTCGTACTTACTAAAAATAGTAAGTCCGGAAAAGTTCTCTGATTTAGTTGCATGTCACACCATCGCGAAACTCTCTGAAAACCCAGAAGGAATCCAAAATCCGATCTGTAAAGATCCAACATGCAACCGTCGTAACTTACTAAGAACAGTAAGTCCGAAAAAGTTCTTTGATTCAGTTGCATGTCATACCACTACGAAACACACTGAAAACCCAGAAAGAATCCCGCAACCAATCTGCAAAACTCCAACATGCGAACACTTGAATCCCCAAAAGAAACCTCCAAGTAGCTCAAAACCCTAATGTTGCCTCTGACTAACCTACGAGCATCCAGGAATAGGCTAACAGTCACTGGAAGATGTTGTGATAAAAATGGGGACATTACACCTATGTCACAGGTCCATAAGTTGCATGAGGGGCAGTCAACATTTCTCCTTTTGAAAGCATAGTAAAACAAATCCCAACCACTCTGTGGCACTGCAATATCACAAATCCCGAAGGCGGCATCCTCAAAATGGGTAGTCAGGGTACCTTCGTCTGTTTTTCTCTTTCCCACCTTTACCTCCATAGCTGGGTCCTTAGGAGGTTCCTCCACAAATCTAGGACAATCCTTCTTTACAACTCTTTGCTTTTTAGGCTTGTTTACTACTTCAAGTTTGGGTTGGTCATCCTAGGGTTTGGGTCTTTTAACCCGTTTTTGAGTAGGCTTTTTTTTAGGTTTAGCTTTAGACCCACTAGGTTCACTCATTTTTACTACGCAACAAAGCTAGGGTTTTTCAAATAACAGGGAATTACACACTAAGCTCTTTAAACTCAATAGGGCTCGAAATAAAAATAATGATTCCACCCTCTTTCCCCCAAACTCTAGCCACTTACCGAATTCCCAAATTATTCAATGCACAAACTACTCATGGAGGCCAAGAAAATAACTTACTCGAGAAAAAAGTTGGTTGTCTCTCGGAATTTGCCTTACCAAGAGCTTTGCTTTCTTCACTTCTTCGCTTAGCTAGTTCCTCTACTCATAACGACTGCAATTGTGAAAGAAAATAATCAACAACCTCCTTAATACCTCATAATTGAAGTGCATTCACCATTAATGGTTGATGGATTGTTCACGCGAGCAAACTGACAAATAGCCTTTCTAGTTTAAACCCCAATTGTCGATCCTTTGGGTTTAAACACGATCAACGATCAGTTTTGACAACAAACTTGCTCCCCACCAAATATTGCCTGAACTTGGCCAATGCCTGCATGATTGCAAGCATTTTCTTGTCATAGATGGAGTAAGTCCTTTCAACACCTCTTAGTTTTCTGCTCTCAAACACAATGGGGTGTTTATCCTGCATGAAAACAACACCAACACTTTCTCCTGATGCGTCACATTGCAGCTCAAATGGCTTGGTGAAATCTAGTATAGCCAAGAATGGACACGAACTCATAATCTTCTTGAACTTATCAAAAACCTCTTGTGCCTTTTCTGACCAAACAAAGGCTCCCTTTTTGGTGAGATCAGTAAGAGGAGCAGCACTTTGTGAATAGCCTTTTACAAATCTTCTATAGAAGCCACAAAGACCCAAGAACCCCTTCAAGTGCGTCAAGTTCTTTGGAGGTGGCCAGTCCACGATTGCCTTGATCTTTTCTAGATCAACTTTCACTCCTTCAACACTGATTATGTGACCAAGGTAGAGCAGCTCCTTCATTCCAAATTCACATTTGGACTCTTTGGCAAAGAAACTCTCTGATTCAAGGATGTTGAATACTTCCTCCAAATGCTTAAGATGTTCTTCCCACATCTTGTTGTAAAGGAGAATGTCATCAAAGAAAATCAGCACAAACTTCCTCAACCGCTTTTGAAATATTCGATTCATACAAGACTAGAAGGTAGCGGGAGATTTTTTCAACCCAAATGGCATGACTAAAAACTCAAAATGACCATAATGGCATCGAAATGCCGTCTTCTCCACATCAGATCCCCTCATGCGTATTTGACAAGGAAACACGGGGATGCGTCCCCTACCCTTTTGCCCCCCGTACCCGTACTGGGGACATCTTGGGGATGGGGGACGCCAGCCGTCCCCAAAAAGTCCCCTTTGTTTCGAAACGTCCCCGATTGGTGGGGACATCTCAGGGACGGCAAGGGGACGACCCACCATCCCCTAGACGGTTAGGGGATGCCCAGGCGTCCCCTAATCGTCTCGGGGACAGCCAACCATCCCCTTTTTTCCAGCAAATTTTTACAAAGAAAAAAAACTTTGAAATTAAACATGCTTATTTTTTTATTGTTTCTAAGTGGACCCCACACCCTCCCAAGCCTAAAATGAAACATAAAACTTGCTTTCAAAGCCATTTGAGTTAATTTTTAAATTCCAAAAAAAAAAATTGCAGCTAAGAGGCAAGTGAGTAAGAGAAAAATTGGCAGTGACTCAGACTCTAAGTCTGATTTTGATGCAATGTTGGCAAATGTCAAGTAGAGGCAGTCATCATACTTTCTATTACTATGGTTTGGACATTTGTGACTTTGTCATTTTGACATTTGTAGTGCAAACTTGTAGCCTTTGGGCATTTTATTTTTAAATTTTTATATCATATGCACATTAATTGTTTGACATGAATTATGGAAGCAATTAAGTAGTTGTAGTATTAATTTGTTCGACTCTAAAATGTATATGTCAATATGATTGGTGATTACATTTGCACCTTTATCAATGCTCATTGTTATGATTATCATTACTCATATGAATATTTGAAATTTCCCTATATTTTTAATATATATATAGCTGTCCCCCTGTCCCCAAAAATCCCCTAAAAAAATGTCGTCCCCGAAACACGTCTCGCCGTTCCGCCATCCCCCTGTACCGGAAACTTGGTGGAACATAGGTATCTAATAGTACCCTGATCTTAGATCAATCTTCGAAAAGAACTTGACTGCATGTAGCTCATCAATCCTGGAAATAGGATATCGGTTCTTGATTGTGCTTTGATTCAACGCACGGTAGTCTACACACATGCAGATGGTGCCATTTTTCTTCTTCACAAGCACAACAGCTGAAGCAAAAGGACTCTTACTTGGGCGAATGAAACCCATCTCCAAGAGCTCCCTTATGTTCTTCTCAATCTCATCTTTCTGCTTCTTAGGATATCTGTATGGGGTTGTGATAACTGGCTTGTCCCTGTCGTTGAGTTCGATGACATGCTCAGTCCCCCTTTCAGGAGGTGGCCCAAGAGGTAGATCGACAAAGACCTTACTCTTCTTAGTGAGCAATGATTGAATATCGGGTGGATAGTGCCTCTTTGTTTCAACTGGATCAGCTGGTAGAACCATACACTCCATTGCCCACTCAACTTGATCATGTCGAATCAATCTCTCCATTCTTTTGAAAGATACAATCTGAGGACCTCCATTTGACATTCCTCTTAACACCACCCTCTTTCCATCGGATTGAAACTTTAACTCCATTGTTTGCAGATTTAGAGAGATCTCTCCAAGAGATCGCAGCCATTGAATGCCAAGGACGACATCCATATCTCCAATACTAACAACGTAGAAGTCATCTTTGACTTCATGGTTACCCAAATGCAAAGACATGTTGGAGACCTTTTGATTGCAATAAATATGAAATCCATCCGCCACCATGACTTTGAAACCTTCAAAATTTTCAGTCTTGAGTCCTCTCTTTGCAACCACTCTTTCATCGATGAAATTGTGTGTTGCCCCAGTATTAATCAAGGCAACAATACGATGCTTTCCAATCATGCCACGAACCTTGAAAGACTCATTCTTTTGAAAACTAGAAAGTTGGACAAATGTGCCCTCACCTCCTTGCTCACCCTCAGACTCTTTTGGATCTTTTTCTTACTCACTTTCAGCAAAATCAGACCGCTGCTCCAAGTGATCAAATTCTGATCCAAAATCAAAATAGGCCTCCATGTGGTTAGAATGACCTCTTCCATAGCATCTATGACCTTTTGACCAAGGTTCTTTGCAAGTGTAACATTTCCCTTCCTTTCTAAGCTTCTCATGAAGCTCATCATCCATCTTAGAAGGAAACTTCTTATGCTGATTTGAAGAATGCCTTTTATCATGCTTATGAGGGAAAGGCTTGGACGGAAACTTCGGCCGGGTGGACAACCCCATGCTTCTAGCTTTCTTAATGGCTTCATCAAGGCTTGGTGGGTCAAATGCTTTTACCCATCCCTTCAATGGTTCCATCAAACCTTTTGAAAATAGCACAACTAGTCTTCTACCTGTGATGTTGGGCACCATTACGAAAAGTCTTTGGAAATCTCCAATGTATGTGTCCAATGAGCCATGTTGTTTCAGCTGTGCAAGCTCCCTATACTTCACTTTAGGATCTTTAGTATCAAATCTTTCAATCAGCTTGTTGGTGAACTCTTCATACGTATGAATGAGGTTGTGGCCAAGAGTGACCAAACCATGGTACCACCACTCATAGGCAGCCCCTTCCAAATGCAAGGTTGCAAAATTTATGGCGTCCTCTTTTGGAATTGGTCTCAAAGAAAGGTAGTTGTCAAGATTTTGCACCCACGACCTTGTTGTACACACATCACTTCCATCAAAATGGGCCAAGGTCACCTTTCCAAGAGCTTGCTGATAGTCAGTTCTAGGATCCATAGGAGCATGGTATTCAGTTCTTCCACTATTTCTTCTATTTCTATGATTCATGTATTGATCAAAGGACTATTGGTCTCTGAGATCAGGAGGGAAGGTAACATATTCCATGTAAGCTTGTCTTGCATCATCTGCAAAAGGTACTCTGATCTCCATTGTTGGTTCCTCCCTCTGAGTGAAGGTAGGAAAAAGGGGTCTAGAGGTTGACCGTCTAGTAGTTGCCACATGTTGTCCATTGATTCTTTCTCTTCCATTGACCTCTAAACCATTGTTACCACTGCTTCCATTATTTTCCCCAACAGGGTTCTGCTGAGGGTTGGGCTGATTTAGAGCCACTTGCTGATCCAATTTTGCTAGCAAGCGTGACATCATATCTAGCATATTGTCAAACTTCTTTTCTACTCTAGCATCTCTTTCCTCCATGGTAAGTCTAGGACCTTCTGACATGTTTTCAACTGCTTTACCGGTATCTTCCACTGCTTTACTAGTATCTTCAACTGCTTTACCAGTCTCCCTCGAAACCTCTGAAAATGTATTTGCCTTTGGAGTTGGTGGAAACTGAAACGGCTGAGTTCTTGCCTAACTTCTGGTGTATGGTTTGTGTTCTCTATCACTCATCTAACAACTGAACTTTGATGGTCACAGGATGGCAGGATCTTGGCTTCGATATCACTGAAATGACCCCCTTGAATTTTTTTCAAATTTTCAACAACACTTCAACAATGGCACCCGTCAGCATTAGCCAAAATCATAAAACAGTACTGGAACGTAACCCTACGCCAAGAATGTGCACTCAAGACCTAAGGTGGGTGAGGTGCTAACATATGGCGCTAGGGATCATTAGTATTCCAAACTGAAAGATGTACAATGCTGAAATGTAAAGGTTGCAACTCGACCGCATATTTCAGCGGGAGTGATTTGACGACATAGTTGATCAGCAATATGAATGCAAGTGCTGAAAGTAGAGAAAGGCGACAAGCCGACCCCAAGTACAAAATGCAAAGACAACGAGGCCTGTCTCTTCCACCAATGGCAGGAATGATAATGCTTAAACAATGTAAACAAGGCGGCATGGCCAGCCTCTTCCACTAAAGTGGGAATACAATATGAAATGCAGAGATATTAGAGAGCTGATCAGTACTACTGAAACAACTTTACAATTTGAACAAAATTTGCAAGTAGCCAATATTCAAAGCTGCACAAGAAGCTGCAAATGTTATTATTTGATCTCCAAGCATCAAGGACTCACCAACTATGAAAAACCACTCCAAAATCTCTAACTTCTAGAAACTGAAATAACAGATCAACAAACTGAAAACTACAGATCAGCAACTATGAAACTCACTAAAATGCACATAACTCCCTCAAAACTACTCCAAATGACATGAAACCAAATGCAATGAACTCCTAGGAAAATGGTGACCAAGATAGAACTGAGAAATTGCAACAAACTGATGCTATTTATTTTTCTAAAGATTTTTAAGACTTCCTAGGCAAAGTACGGCCTAGTAAAGGGGCGACTTGCTTGATAAAATCCTATACTTATCCAAAAATTCCCAAAACTTGCACAAAGAGGCGCCCAGAGCCAAGGAAGAGATATGACAGATGCCCAAAACCAAACAAAATTCAGCCAAGGAGCTATGAGTAAAAATCTACTTCAGCTACACCCAAACCAACAACTTGTAAACTGACATAACACACCAAAAGACATCAGAAAACATCAAAGACTCCATTACAATAAGCTCAATCTGCTCTCAAGAGTTAAGAACAACCTCTAACTTAGCTAGTTGCTATCTTTCAAACAAGAAACCAAGTCCAACCTAGGAGGTATGCATTCCTCGAAGCAAACCACTCACCATTTCGGTAGCATAACGTTATAATTTCTTCATGGATGAGAAATGAAGAGCAAGTGCCTCCTTTTATAGACTTTGAGAAGGTCCTCTAGAAGCTTCTAGAAAGTGCGCCCAAACTTTGGAGGTTATTTGAATTTGAATTGACTTTATTTTCCCTTCTTCATGGTGGCGTCCAACTTGAAGGAGACATAAAATTTGATAATAAAATATTATCTTCCCTAAAGGTGGCGTCCAACTCCTCTTAAGCAATTTTTGACTTTAGAATTAACAAAATAACCTTCAAATGAGGCGTCCACCCTCAAGTACCCTTTTTTAAAACAACATGAAGTTATGTCTCTAGGCCAAGGGGGTCATAAAGTGAAAATATAACTTAATAACTTAAAATAAGTCATTTCTCTCAAAAATTGCTCCTTAAGGCCAAAACCAAAAATACTCACTGCACTGCCTGAAGTGGAAAGCTCTCTGTGCTACTGCCAATTGAAACATTGCCAAAAATAGGATTTACTAAAATTAGTAAATCTTGAAAAGTTATCCAAATGCCTTGCAAATCATATCATTGCAAAGCTTTCTGAAAACCCAGAAAGAATCCGCAATCCGCAATCCAATACTCCATATGCAAGCTTCTGAAAATGCTGAAACATCCTCCTCGATGATAGGAAACCCTAATTTTTGCTTCCGACTAGCCTACGAGCCTCTGGAATAGGCTAACGGCCATCAGTGTTGATCACTGTTGAGAAAGGGACATTACAGTAGGGGGCAGCTTAATATATCATTGCTGTGATAGAATGAAGGACAAAACAAAAACAAAGAGAAAGAGCAGAGAATCTAGACACATAAATTTTATATTCGTATATTCCTTAACTTCCAAAAACTAAAAAAACATAGAGTACATGCTCTATTTTACAATACAAAATATACAACATACAGTTTGGACTGCTGTCCTGAACCTGGTGCTGTTCACACACCCAATTTGGAGCTGACTGCAATGCTACAGCTGCCTACTGTTCGTCTGCTATTTTTGCAGCACATTCCCTTCTATTCTCTGTTGAACATTCTCCTTTTGCTGCTGCAGGATTTTCTTCTCTATCCCAAAAACTGACCGTAACATTCTCTTGTTTTGTCTTGTATGCAAGCTCATGAAAATGAGCACTCAAAATTTGATTTTCAAAATTACCTACCAAAGTAAATGCTGGCAGGTCAAAACAGTTGCAAGAGTCAAATTGAGGAGATCCCCAAATTTGACGCGGGGGCAGGTGAAATAAATCTGCTGGTTGAAGATTAAATTCCAACAGATAGGATGACATTGTTTTGATGATTTGACAAGGGTATGGTCCTTTATAACCATAGTTTGCATACTTAGTCTTGACTTGGATTGATAAGCCAAAAGTTTTCAACTCAACAAAAACTCGACAACTTAAAAAAAAAATACTTAGATTTAAAACTTGGCAAAAATCTGCAAAATTAGGTAAAAACTCAGCATGCATGAGTTTCTCCTACACATTTATTGAGTACTTGCTAGTCCTCATTACTGTGACTTGCCAAAACTTGCCCCACCTACAACTTGTGAATTAAACTTGCAAAAAATTGTGCAGCAAAAAAATCATAAGTACTTACTTTTCTAGTTTGCAATCTATGTTTATCAGGGAAACCCGGGGACGCGTCCCCCTCCCCCCCCCCCCCAAAATGCCCCGTACCCGTTTCCGGGACGTACCGGGTACCGGGGGACGGCAAGGGACCGTCCCTCTTTTTTCAAAAAACTCAGGAAACGTGCCGGGGATGGGGGGATGGCGTTGACTAGAAGAGGGACGGCTGACCGTCCCCGGAGACGGCCAGGGGACGGCTGAGCCGTCCCTCGACCGCCCAAGGGACGGCTGAGCCGTCCCTCGACCGCCCAAGGGACGGACGGCCGGCCGTCCCCCGTGCTTTAGACACTTATAACTTTAAAAAAAAATCACAATTTTAAAAAATTTCGACCAAACATACGTGGCATGTGTGGGCCCCATTTATTTTGACTCTCTTATGAAAGGAAAAGGGCCTCTCTAATCTCATTATGTGCATTTTGTTTGTTTGAGCAGCCAAGGGTTTGAGAGCAAAAGAAGTTGCAGCCATTGAAGGAGAAGGAGCAGCAGCTTGAAGGAGAAGAGGAGGTTGAAATAGTGTTGAAGGGAGTGCAAATCCACTAAAGAGGTATGCATTTTCTTTCCCTATTTTTTTTTTTCATTTTTTTGCAAAATATGAAGCATACATTGTCTGATTTTTTTTATTTTTTTGCATTTTCAGTTTAAACTTTCATTCTAAAAACAAAAAACATGAGCAGCAGTGAGAATTCAAGTGATAGTGAAGTTGAAATGCAAATTAGAAGGCAAAGTGGTGGGGGTGGTAGTAGAACTAGAGAGCAAAGAAGTGAAAGAACCCCAATCCAATGCCATCCTTCATCAACCAATACCAAAACTATGGGAGACTATGCAAGACACCCATTAAACCCAAAAAAACCATTCCTTCGATATGTTACACCCATGGGTGAAAGACAAAAAAATTCAGGGGGGAGTAGAGTTTGGTTTTGCCATATTTGTGAAAAAGAATTTAGGGGCAGCTACACAAGAATTAGGTCTCATTTTTTGGGTGAGGTGGGCCATGGAGTTAGAATGTGTCTTTCATTGACAGATGCCCTATTTTTAGAATGCTAACAAATTCAAATAGAGTGTGATGGTGGGGTTCAAGGTGGGTCTCCTTCTTTCCCAAGTGCACAATCATCCATGCCTACTCCTAGTCCTTACACGGTTGACAGTAGTGGAGTTCTCTTAAGAGCAAAGAGGAAGGTGAGTGGTAGTGGTAGTGAAAAGACAACCTCAGTTGAGTCCCTGTTTAATAACCAAGCACGAGAGAGTACTGAATCCGCCATTGCCAAATTCTTTTTTGCACATGCCATTCCATTTCATGTGGCCCGTTCCTCTTATTTTTAACAAATGGTGAGAGAAATAACCACAGTTGGTCCTTCATTCATACCCCTTGGAGATCATAAGCTACGCACCACCCTCCTAGACAAAGAGTACTCCAAAGTTAATGTGTTAATGGAGGACATGAGGCAAACGTGGATGAGGACGGGGTGCTCTATAGTGATGGATGGGTGGACTGATTGTAGACGCCGGCCACTCATCAATGTCATAGTCACATGCCCTGCTGGTTCTTATTTTCTTAGAGCCATAGATTGTTCGGGGAAACGTAAGGATGCAGAATTTCAGTTTTCCATTTTGAGAGATGCTATAGAGGAGGTTGGGGCTGCAAATGTGGTGCAAGTGATCATCGATTCTGCACGTGTGTGCAAATCGGCTGGGTTGATGGTGGAGGGTTAGTTGGACCCCATGTTGTGTTCATGCATTGAACAATGCATTGAAAGACATAGGGAAGTTGGATTGGGTGAAGAAAATAGTGGCAGAAGCTAGAGATATTCAAATGTTTATTTGCAATCACCACACCTCACTTGCTCTCTTCAGAACATTTTCAAAGAAGGAATTTCTCAAACCTGTTAAGACAAGGTATGCAACTCACTTCATTTTGTTTCACTTTCAATTTGTATTCATAATCTGATTTTGTTTTAAATTTTTAATTTTTAATGAATCAATGAATGAACATTGAATGTAGATATGCCACATACTTCATCTTGTTAGAGAGGATGGTAGAGGTGTATGAGCCTCTACAAGCAATGATGGTCAATGCAGAGTGGGCTAGATGACCTAATGCAAGTTCTACGGACGGAAAGAATGTCAAACAAAAGATCCTCGATGACGATTGGTGGGCCAATCTGAGGTAAGACATTAGATGGCTGATTTTCATATTAAATTTCTGATTTTAATATTTTAATTTTATTGTCCAATGTTCCAATTTTTGAAGTTTCTAACATGTCAATTAACTTGTCAACTAGTTATTTTGAACTTTTTGTTTGTATTTTGCAGATATATTTGCTCCTTCATCTCCCCTATTGTAGATGTCATCAGATATGCTGATACAGACTCTCCTAGTCTTGGAGAGATTTATGAGACATTTGACAGTATGCTTGGGAAGATCAAGCAAGTTATTTCGGCAAAGGACCCCACTTTGGATTTATATGAGCAACACATTGGGCCCATTGTGACTCGAAGGTGGAATATAATGAACACCCCACTTCACATGGCTGCCTTTGCTCTAAATCCAAAATGGTATGCACCAAGGCCTGGTAGGGTGCCTCCATGTGATGATAGTGAGGTTTTAGATGGGTTCACACGGGCCATTGAAAAGATTTATCCAGCAGAGCAGGCTTCACTAGTTCGGTCACAATTCCTAGACTTTGCAAATCTTTCGGGCCCAAACTTGAGTAAACCACAAGCGAGGTTGGATAGAGCTATATTAGCTCAATCAAACCCTATTGGATGGTGGACCTATCATGGGAGGGATACACCGCAGTTGAAGACACTTGCTACTCGCCTTCTTGCACAGGTTGCTAGTTCCTCTGCTGCAGAGAGGAATTGGTCCACGTATAGCTTTATCCACTCCCTCAAGAGGAATAGACTTACCTCTAGACGAGCGGAGAAGCTAGTGGCCGTTCATAGTGCTCTTCGGCTTCAGGATCGGCAAACTCCAGAGTATCGACAGACTCCAGCTCTACGGTGGGATATTGATCCCGAGGATGTGGCCCAGGTAGATGAGGAGGAGACAGTTGAGGGTTTGGTTGGGGTTCCGTTGGTTGAGGAGGAGCATCACAGTGGCAGTGACTCAGAGGATGACTCTGATTTTGATGCGGTTATGAGGGATGATTAGGGGCAGCAGTGCTCTTTGACTTTGTTTATTCTGTATTCATTACTGACATTGTATTTTGATTTTCATAGCAAACTTGAAAACTATATGGCAGCAATGTAGCCTTTGGGCATTTTGATATAAGTTTATAAATTATAACTTGGAGGTTGTTTCATGATTCGTGTATGTTAATTTTGAATGCGTATTGAGTATTGGCATAATGTTGGACACAAATGTTATATGTTAGTGTTCTATAATGTGTATTATGCATGCCTTATCCATGTTATCATATGAATATTTAAAATTTCCCTATATTTTTAAAATTTTCCTTATATTTTTATATAGCCGTCCCCTGCCGTCCCTAATTTTGGCCTCAAAAATCGGAAACTTGGGGACTCGTCCTGCCGTCCCCTGCCGTCCCCGTCCCGGAAACTTGGGGTAACCTTGATGTTTATAACATTCATTAGAGAAGCAATTTTTTATAGATTTAAAACAAATGCATTTTTCCACTTTATTAAATTTAGTTGGACCTCCTTTACTTTTCCACACTTTTGTTGGTTCATTTTCCTATACTTCGGTGAGAACTTCAGGGCTGCAATAATCTATCATATTAATTGCCTTGCACCTTTGATTATAAAGTCTTGCACTTTTGTGCCTTTTGTCATTTCCTTTGACTTGCTCATTTTCATTAATCTCCATGGTTTCAATAAAATTGCAATTAGGCTGAAATATGTATAGTTCCCTTTTTGCCAATGGAACATGCCACTAAGGAAACTTGTTTCATCTTTAGAACATGGATGTAATTCCAAGACTGTATCAGCATTGGCTCCATAGGGCTGTGATCACTCTTGTTTGGCCACCCTTCTCTAGAGTTCAAATTGGAAGAATTTGAGGAAATCGTTGCCTCACTCAATGCCTGATTTCTCAGATCAATTATATATTCCTGGCCTTTATTTTCAATGGAGGGTATTTTTCTCTCTAGTTACGGTTGGCTTTGGTTGCTACTGACCAACTTGACCCAACAATGCTTCATGCACCTTTTTATGTAATAAGATGACAACAAAGTTTAACATAAATCCTTGAGTTCCAATTACTACATTTCGTGTCCTTAGAACTCCAAGTGCATTTATCCCTCGTTGATTCATTCACACCAGTTGAAAAGTTGGTGGTCAAAAAATAATCAATTTGTCTAGGCTTTGCCAAGTGTCTTTTTGGAGTAAATTTATGCGAGACCCACTATCAATAATTGTAGTTGTCAATTTGTTTTTGAGATTCTGCATATGTATTGTGATTGGTCTCCTTGCCAAATTCACCATTAGGAGCATGGGATCAATTGCTTGATCTCCTGACTATGGAAATTCAACAATTGCTGATCCGGTCCTTGTTATTCCCACTTCTAGATGCTAGATGGGTGATAGCATGCACTGTCTAATTCCTCTTAGGTATATTTTAAGCTATAACATTTGTAAGTTAAAGAATACTTTGCAATATATCAACTAGTTTAATTGTTATGGTAGTTTAAAGTGCTTGCTTTGCAATAATTTTATCCAACTCGAGTTGGTTTGTTACCATACTTGCATGTTCAGTTAAGTGGTGACATAGGAGATCTAGTTGATGGAAATTTTCTTGGTTTCTATTGTTGGATTTGAGGACGAAAGCCCTCTTGTCCATGTGAAGTAATCCAATATGTGGATGACATTTGTGCTGATTTTTGAGATTTATTTGAAGATTTTAGTTTGTGAAGGTTTGGATCAATCAATATTTGCAAGCAAATTGAGTGACGTTTTATTATTGATGATTGTGGAGGAATTTGAGGGCATTGTTGCTACAATGTAGCCCATTAATTGGCTGTTACTATGTTTGTTCAGCTGTTGTGTAACATATCCTAGCTGCCATAGGGTATATTCTTCCTTCATGTATCGTATTCCAACTGCTTTACATCATTAATTGCAGTTGTACAGCTGGAGGGGGTGTCGTACAGCTGCCAATTTGTTATTTCTATACCCTAGACACCACCTTTACATCTGATCTACAGTTTTTGTTGTTGTGTGACACACTTGTGAGTTGCTATTCTGCTGAAATAAATAAAATAAATCTATCTGAGTTGCTGAATAATATTTGTAAGGGTTTATTGTTGCTATTACGATCTGCTGTTTGCATCTACAGTCCTGTTTGTATCAGCATTAGTTATTCAGATCTGCTGCCATAATTAATAATTTTTAGTTTATTAGGGTTTCCATATTTTTTCAGCATTGTTCATTTTCGATCTGCTGCAATATCTATGATGTTTTGATGCTTGAGGGTTTCCCTTATTTATTTCTGCTATTAATTACTGCTGATCAGCATTTATGAGAGTTGGCATCTGTTGTTCTATGTTCAATATTTGTCTCATTATTGCATTCACAAAAAGGAAAATTGCATATTCAATAGAAATTCTAGCTAGGAACATTACACTTGAAGCCAAATTGTAAGTCACTCTGACCTCCCCTACAATTATTATAACCATTATTATTCCTTTGATTATGATAGCCACTTGGAGATGTGCCTTTATTGTTTTGTGGCTTTAGAGGTGTAGTTGGTGGGGTTGACTGTTCTCTCTAAGTAAAAAGTACTTTTGTACTTTTATTCTTCAAATTGTATGGCTCATTTGTTAAATCTTGGAAAACATCTTTTTGGGGAAATTAGCCATGGTGTGGCCTTCTATCTTCTTGTCCATACACCATTAGTCCCTTGTATCTCTTTGTTGGTCTCACCTTTGTGCTTCTTCATCATTCGCCACATGTCTCCTCGCAGAGCTTGAATTTTTCCTAGTTCACTATTGTTGCTTGCATTAGTCATCATCCTCCATTCCTTCTTTGAGAATGTGAGGACCTTTGTATGCTTCTTCGTATGATGAAAGAGGCACAACCTTCATTTGTCTTTGCAATGAAGGTCTCAAACCTTCAATGAACCATTTTTTCTTCAATACATCTATTGTTACTTTGTCTAGTTTCCCAAGAATTTGTTTGAACCTACGATTGTATGCTTGCACATTTGCATGCCTTTGTTTGGTATCATATATTTCAGTTATAATTTCATTGTCATTTTAAAGAAGTAAGAATTCTTTTTTGAAGGCATGTAGTAATTTCTTCCACTAACATTTGTCAAGTGGTTTGACATTTGTGAACCAATCAATTTCCATTCTCTTGAGGGTGGGTGGAAATGGATGCAAAACTAATAATTTTGATTAGTTCTCCCATTGGCTATCCAAATAGTCACACATGTTTGCAATGTTTTGCAAGATTCTAAACCCATCTCCAATGAATTTAGGCAGTTTTTTCCTTTCCACACTTGAATTGGCTAGCGAAGTCACCATTGTTGGTTGTCCTTGATGCAACTTTGGTGACTAGAACCTTCTCAAGAAATTTTAATTTGGATGTTCCTTTGCTCTCTTGACATTCTTAGAATGCTAGGATTCTTGACCCTTCAGGGGACTTCAATGGTTTGTACACTACTAGTAGCACTCTCAAGCTCCCTTCTCTCCAATCAACTCCTTTATCTTGATGTCTTTGGTTCACTTTCTTCGATTAGTAATTCTTAAATACAATGGATATCATTTGTATCTTGCTTTGTGTGCTCCTATGAAGACGTTGTCATAATCCATCTCAAAATAAAAACTTCTCTTGTTTGGAACCTTTGACATAACTTGGTCAAAAATATTTGCAATTCCTTCTTTAGGAAGAAGTTTCTTGGCAACTTCAACTCATTGAACTTTTGGAAGTTGGTTCTTCCAAGTTGGTTGGATGTATAAATTGCTTTGTTCGCAACTAGGCATTCAACTTTGAAATTGAACTAATGAATTTTTCAAGTTCGCTACCTACCTCAATGTCCTTCGTTCTTGGTGCTTCACTAGTTGAAGGGATTGTCTGATTGCATAGTTCTCCCTGACTACACTTTGAAAGCAACCAATAATTTTGATCAATTTTCTCAATTGGCTGCCCAAGAGTCACATATGTCGTGTAATGTTGTACAAGGTCCTTAGACCCATTGCAAGTAAATTTAGGCAACTTTTGCCTTTCCATACTTGTAGTGGCAATTGTTCTGAATGTGACATTAGTGACTAGAACCTACTCAAGCAGTTTTGATTTGGACGTTCCTTTGCTTGCTTGGCACTCTTGGACAATTTAGTATCCTCAACTCCTTCAAAGACTTAGATGATTTGTACACTACTAGTATTGCTCTCAAGCTCCCTTCTCTCCAATCTAATCCATTGTCCTTATAGAGAGCTAAAATATATGTAATGTCCCCATTATAGCTCAGTTCAGGAGCATGTTGAGTTAGCCTATCTCTTGGACCCTTGTAGGATGATAGGTTTTGGTTAGAGGGTTAGTGGCTTTATTTGGTGGGATTTGTCGCTACCATCCTTTGAGTTCAGTGTTGGCTTCAGTACAGGCCTTGGCAATTTAGTGATTGACAGCTTCTGACGGCACGTCAATACGATGGGTTATGAGCAAGATATTAATATTTCAATGAAATTAAAGTTTTTTTACTTTATTTGATGGAATATTATAAAGTTGACTTGACTTTATAATAAAGTAATCAATTAAATTTATTTAAGTGAAAATTAAAAACACTTTATAGAAAGGGGCGCCCATTTATTTTAATGATTGACTATTGAAAAGTGCAAAATACATTTTAAATGTATTTTAATGAGAAAGTGGCGTCATTTCTTGGGATGCGTGCCTTTTTTGGCCATATAAGGCAAGCAAAGGAAAATTCAAACTCATCATTGATTATTTGACATTTTCACTTTGGCTTTGGTTGAACTTTGCTTCTCTGAGACAAGGGTTTCAGGAGATTTCATCTTTGGAGAGTGACAATTCTTCACAGATTTGTGATTGTGAGATTGTGAAAGATCAGTTGAATGATTGCAACAATGGGAGCTTCATTTAGAAGTTCTTCAGTGCTTCAACAGAGTTTTTTGGATAGTTTTTCAGAAGTTTTCAATAATTGGCAAAGGGTTTGAGAGATTGGCGTCTTCTTTCCTTTGGTAGATAGGTTCCTTTTCATGGCCGTACCTTTCATGTTGAAGCCGTACTTTCTCCTTGAAGTGTGTGGCTCATCTGGCAAGGGCGTGTGAGTTCTTGATGCAAAACGCCTTCCTTTTTGGGAGTTTTTCTGCTTCATCATTGGCTCCTAGCTTCTACAACTCTTTTGCCTCAGTTTCCAGGCTGGAGAAATCATTCTATTGTCTTCTACGCTTGAATTTGTCAGTTTTCATCATTCTTGGCTGGAAAACTTGGATAATTTCTTATTTAAATAATCTGGAGGCTTTTGGGTATGTCTTATCATTTGTAATCTCTTTGTTGTGGTTGTTTAATACTTTCTGCACTTATATTTTATCAAAATTAGCTCAGATTTGTGTTTTATGAGCATTTATATGCTATTGGCCCTTCTACTTCTGTCTAGAAATTTCTCTAAAAAACTTTAAAAAGCACAAAAAGATAAGCAAAACTACAAGGGTTTCAGAAGGAGCCAATTGGGCTCATCACAATATATATTAGTTATAGTTAATATAAGCTATATGTTTTGTTAGTCAATGAGTGCATTTATGACTTGTTGGTTGATTGAAGTAGTTTTGGGTAGTTGCCAACTAAATAAAGATATAACTACACTCGTTGACTACTTGAAGATATAACTAATCATAATGTAAACTATACTAATATATGTTTCAGCTATCTTCAATTAGTAATTTTTCAATACAATGGATGTTACAGTCATATGCTTCTCTTTTTGCTCCTACAAGGAAGTCCTTAGAATTCATCTCAAAATGAAACTTCCCTTGTTTGTAATCTCCAACGTAACTTGGTCATAAAGATCTGTAGTTGGCAATTTAAACTTATTAAACTTACTGATCTTTTGTAAATTGTTTCTTTGAAGTTAGATGGATGGATAAGTTTCTTTGTTTGTGACTATTACTTTAGTATACTCTTCTGCTTATGCTTTGAAACTGGATTGATGGATTTTTGAAGTCAGTAGCCTCATGCAGCGTCCTTTGTTCTTGTTGTTCCACCAGCGGAAGGGATTGTCTTATTTCACGGTTTGCTCTTTGGCTACACTTTGATTTTCTCTCACCTTTGTTCAGTCTTAATGGCATTAATTTTGTTGGTTTGTAGTGTAGTTGTTGATTGACATTGATTCTATTAAAAATTGTCCCAACTTCATAGAAGCAATCAAATGTCTATTGCTAAACTATTAGACTACCAATTGCAATATAAATAGAACATGATAGTATATACCAATTCATTGTAGATGAAGAATAGTGATTGCCTTGTGTCCTAGTGCTTTGTACAATGAAACCTAAAATAGGTAGGACCATATATAAGATAGATCCCTTTCCTTGACTACAAGAAACTTATTTGAGGTACTCAATGGTTGCTGGTTAGATCACAACCATTGACACTCACAAGACATAATAACTGTTAGTTTTTTAGATCAGAAATGTAAATAAGCAGAAATACAACACACAAATCAATGAACACAACAATTTACCTTGGGAAAACTCTCCTACTTGAGGGAGAAAAACCCAGCAAAAATGATCTCTTATATATCAGATGAATAAGTGCAGAAATTGCATACACAATCAGCCCCTAGACAAGGCCGAGTCTCATACAACAAGATATGTCACTTCTCCTTGAAGCGAACCTTAAATGCACTAATGATAACACTTTTTCAAAATCAGACCTGCTGCTTAGAATGTGAACTTCTGCTGGAAGGTGCGAATTTCAATGAATGAATTGATGCTCAAATGTGAGGACTCTATCCTCTTTAAATACAAAGCTATGCGACCTCCTTCCTAGGTCGGCTCTAGAAAAAAATATAAATATTATTTGTAAAACAAAGGCCGACCTGCCTTGAGATAGTTTTATTTTTATTTTATTTAGGAGAAAATATCTCCCACCGCTACAGAACACTAACAATAACAACTATACAAAACACACAAAGAACTAACAAAAATATGCAAAACTCACAAGGAACTAACAAAATAGTTGGCGAAACAAATACTAGCAAAATTAAGAAGTTCAAAATAGATGAATGACAATCTATCCTTGAGAGAGTTCTTTGGCTCTTATACTTTGATGGTGGAGGTTTGTTCTTAATATTGAAGGAATAATTCTCAAGCTAGTGGAGTTTTCCATAGACAAATCTAATTGTATCATCTCTTTTTTCATCATGGGTACAAAGTTCATAACATTGTTTTTGCTCTTCTGTTGTAGCCATGGCATTTGTATTGGTGAATTAAAATTTGAGTGTAGTTACTGGTTCCTCAAGGAATGTGTGGAATCTTAAGCAGAACGTCCTTTTGCATTTAAGGTGCATCTTGAACTTGTTTTTCATCTGGGAATGGGCTTTGGCTTCAACGAAATTTCTAAAGCTTTATGCTAGTCAACATTTAGTCATTAGAACAAGAATTCAACTAATGAGTGTTTTTTTGATACTTTTAAATTTTTTGCACTTTTAATGAGCTAGGATTTTTCAGTCTGCTAATCATCTGTATAGATTTTCAATGGCCTTGTAACTGATGCTTTTTAATATTTTATATGGATGTAGAACATGGTTATTAAAAATCAGAATCGATGCCTTTGAAATTCATGCTTTTTGTGTGGATGTATTATTCGCTTATTAAAAATCAGAATTGATTGAGCTAAGATATTTTTATTGTGTTCTTGAGTGAATTAGCCATTCCGCTATAACCATGTTCATGTCAGGTGGTGCAGAGTTTACGAGACAGGGATCTTGGTAACTCGAGAACTGAGACCATGCCTCCAGAAAAGACTACTTCATCTCACCATAATCTACAGTCTTCAATAATAGAAAATCAGATGGATACAGTTATTCGGTCCTCCCCAGAACTTTGCATGGATAACACACAAGAAAGATGGAGAAAAAGATTAAAATGTACATTTGATTCTGATGAAAAAATGCTAGAATCCACCTGTTCAGAAATGGTAGTTGATACCCAGGGGCAAAATATGCAAATTCTTGATCAATGTGGTGGATTTAAAGGCAGCAGAGATTCAGAATCGGTTAGGTTACATCACACAATGGATTTTACAAGGGCATCAAAGGAAGTGTTGGAAAATCACAGATCACCTGCATGTGAAAAAGATGTGCAGAAGCAGCATTGTGAGTCACCTGTACCAAACAAAGGAGATGCAATGGCATCTTGTCTTCAAGAACATCCTCATCACATTGACCATCAAGTGAGTTCTAGTTTTCTTGATGATAACACCTTAAATCTTACCTTAATGGGAAGAAATACCATGGATACCACATCACATTCTACAAATAGTATAGATTTGCAAACAAAAGTTTCTTCGTCTGGTAAGGTTGCTTCTTCAAGATCACAAAAGAAGATTGATATGGCCTCCATATTATCACATCCTTGGATTCAACACTGGCGACCCTCATATCGGATTGCATCATCCCTGTGGGAGATGCCTCATAGTTCATTAGTTAAGAAGGAAATCAATCCTAGAAGTCTTCCACAACTATTTGCACCAATGAAAATGATGCCTAGTGCTGCTGCAATGGCAATTGTCGGGATTGCTGCACGACAGTTTCAACCATGTAAGCTGCAAAAGAAGGGTTCCTTTTCAGTTTGGACTGCTGTAGGATTTGCCATGAATGGAACTGTAGAATAAAAATAAAATTAAGATAGTTCATATTATCTCAAATGTCTAGATTCCCAGACTAGAATTTTTGATTCACTTGTTTCTTTTTAATTTGAAGGTTTTGGTTGGAATATTTTGTATATGTTGTACACATTTTATCTTGCATGCTAGTTAGCTTGTTAGTGCACATGGCTGTGTCTGAGGTAGTGAGAGAGCCAAGGATAAACAGATTTTAATAATGTCCTTGAGATCAAATACATGCTTGGATCTAAAGCCAATTTTATGTACTGTGCTGATATTTGGAAGTTCATGGTTACAGTTTGAAACTAAATGTTTGGAATGCAATTTGGGCGGTGGTTCTAGTATTTGCTCAAGACATATTATCTCATATATTGTTTGTATGCTCACACCAATCCTTCATAGACTTGAAATGGTGTATTTAGAGAAAGCAATGGCATTTCTTTTGAAATTTGAATTTTGTTTGCATGTTTCTATTTCCAGGCAGATGCATTTTCTCTTCTTTCTCCTTGAAATTTCTTCGTCATTATTTGGATTCAGGACTTGGGGTCATTAGTTCCTTTCTAATTTAGGATGCACATGCTCCTTGATTCCATTGTCATATTCAATATTCGTTGGCATGGCTGGAGGTCTCGTGTGTGAGAGAACGCAGCATATTCCTTTTATCAAGCAACTTATTTAAGAGGTAATAGACAAGCTAAGTAGTGTTTATATGCTGTGCATGTGTACCAGTATGTCATCTGAATTTTTGGAGTATCTATTTTTCAAAATTAAGCCCAGACTTAATGTAATGTGACTGACTTTTCATAACCTGTTATATGCTCTCAGGAGGTTCATTTTAGATAGATGCTTTATAATTAATCTATTTGGCAGATACCTGTGGGTCTCATTCATTATGTCGTATATACAAAATCTTGTCACACAAATGTATTTTCTGTATGGAATTCTCTTACCTGTATATTTTAATCCTTTGGGTGTTGTGGATTCTACAAACATTTCTTAGGAGCTGCCACACATTTATAGATTTATAGGTTATGTAGAAAGAAATTTCATTTCTTTATTTGACTCAGTATTTTCTTTAGATCTGATTTTTATATTATGCTTTCATCTGAATCCTGGTCGCCTTATTGTCCATGCTTTTGCATGGACTTATTATCTTTCAGGTAGCAGTTTAATTGCACTTTCAAAGGTTTGTCGCTTCTCATTGTAGTCAGTTTCTAGATTGCTTTTCTGGGTCTAGTTTTATTCTAGAGGAAAGGCATCTCTCTCCCACACTAAATGAATGTCTATTTTTTATTAGGTTTGAATTCTAAAATCTTGCAGGCTTAAATCATCTTGCAGGTTGCTTGTTTCTGGGGTCTAGCTTGTAGATTGTTTTTCCGCAGTCTAGTTTTATTTGACACAAAAGACAGCTCAATGATTTCTCACATACACTAGCTAAGTGACTATTTCTGATTGGGAGTGAATTTGAAAACGTAGCGGGATTTAACATCCTCTTTCACCAGCCACTCCCTCTCACTTCTCTCACATACCCCCGTGTCTCTTTTAAATGCAAGTTGTATGAGCGACACAAGGTCTCTTTCGGTATCTGCTACAACTGGACTGTGCTCTACATTCTGTCATAATAATTTGCTAGTGATAAACACTGTACGGATACTTGCCTTGACTATTGTTACTAATAAATACCATGGTACAGTGTATTGTGTTTTTCACCTAGAAATTCTTTATATGCAACTATGTATTGAGTTCAAAATTATGTATTATTCTCTCTCACACACACCAAAAAGAAAAAAAAAGAAGGTTAAAACTTGGTCTTGCAAATTGATCAAGACAAAGATTTTATATTATGGTCTAGTGATTGAAACTTGTTGAGTCATCTCATATGGCCCAACTATTTAGACACCATGAGATCCTCTCTCTTTTTTTTTTTTTATATATATATATACACACACACACTCTCTAGTTAAATTAGTAGAGCTAGTTGGTCTTGTAACTTGATCAAGACACCTTGTTATGGTCCAGCAATCAAGAGGTCTTATCATCTAGTACTTGAGACCTTATAAGTCACCTCATATGGTACATTGACTAAGATACCACAAAATCTCATATTTAGGCAATTCCTATCAAAATGCATTATGTCCGACTTTCTTAACGATCTAAAGTGGACCATATCATAGGAATTCAATTTTTATGAAAGCCCTTGCTACCTCTCTTTACCCAAGAACATCTAGGCCACGTTGCCAACATAAAATCAATGCTTAGTTTGGTGTTGATCACGACACTCCTTGTATTGAGACTCTTTTAGTAGGGTGCTTTTCCATTCAAAATGTTGATCCAAAACCCTCATTTCGATCATGATTTGTGTAATCTAAAAGTTATAGTTAACGAAGGATTTGAGGAATTGTTAATCCCTTTCATAAAATTAGAACCCTTAGATTTTAGTATGGATTATTTAAATAAAGAAAAATAACAAAGAAATGGAACCTACAAGAGAATGAGGAGAGTATCGTAGAAAAATAAATTGTGAACTTATTTGAGAACTTGGTTATGAACCCAATTGAAATGACTAATGAAGAATGAGAAACCTTTATATTAACAAATTAAATGTCATTAACTAATGAAAGGATGTCCTCCAAACTAAAATGGTCACATAAAGAGATGAACCCCCTAGACCAAGAGTTGTTCCTTGTGCCAAATAAGACAAGAAGGGTGCCTTTGGAAGGGATATATAGTGACAACTTAGACAAGAGAGAATCAATGACAACAATTTGTAAGAGATTGTGTGGAGGTATTAGGGATTGAGTTCTTTGAGGTTGATTTAACAAGAGAAAGGAAAAGAGGAAATTAGTGAAGCAAAAGAAGTGCACCAATAAATCATCAAAGGACAAAATCTATAAGGAACCTAGATTAGAGGCACATAGTCCATTGTAAAGGAGAAAAGAACCCCCACTTGGTTCCAACATATCGAAAGAACGGATATGGACCTAAACATGAAATTATCAATCTTTGGAAAATATACTATTGAAGCCTATGAACATATCTTTGTGTTAGAACTATGGGTAATCAAGCCAAAATTTATGATTTTGTAGGAACTCTAAGGAATGATTCCCTCAAATGGCATATGAAAAAATGTTTGCAACATGATAATGAATGACTAGAGATAAAAGGTGAGTTCTTTTATCTAACTCTGTGTTCCTAGGATTGCATTAGAGAGCATTAGTAAGATGAGAGAAATGGTACAAGAAGAGGGGGGAGTAGTCCAAGAATTTTACCACATATTTAAAGTAGTATTAACGAAAATAGAAGAATCACCAAGAGTAACAAAAAACTGAGTGGTTTGTGTCTAGGTTGCTACCAAATATTGTAACTGCATTAGATGGAAGAACCTTTGATACATACTCAAGCATGATATAATTAGAAAACAAAATAGGGGCACAACTTTGGAGAAGAAAGAATAAGGAGGTAGATAGAAAGGAATTAGAGAATATGAGATTGGAGTTAGAATAATTAAAGATCAAGCAATGTATACTAGCTCAAGATGAAAATAGTCCATTAAAACCACTAGTATAGAGGAAGAAAAATTAGTGCAACTATTGTACAAAAGGTCACCTATGGAACAAATGCTTTGCGATAAAAGAAAAAAGAGCTACAACACTTTAAGTTGATCTACAATTAACCCCTAGGAAGCTAACAAGTATTTATTGTGGAATTTCAATGAATACGATGACCATGAGGATGTTATACCCCTATCCTTATAGTGCGTATAGTGTTATGAGTAGTCAACTTGTGGATACCTTAACTCTTAATTAAGTCATATTATCATTATTATTTGTTATTTAGCTATTTAAGTTAGCCTAAGGCTTATATAGGGCTATCAAGGTTGGCCTAAGTGATATCCTAGGCACAAGTATGGTATATATAGAAGGTGTATGTAGGTTAATATCAATACTCTAAGTTCTTATTAAGACTATTGGAAGTATCCCCCTTGAAGTGGATTAGGAGGCTGCCCCTTGAAGTGACACATTATTATCAAGTATTTGTAGTATATTTCCTATCATATTCTTCTATTGTGCAAATTATTTCATTACAAGTGGTATCAGAGCATGATTTGGGCACCATGATGACAAGACAATTTTTTCAATTTTGGAGGTCATTTTGTGAAATACATCTCCTAGATTTTGGTTGTTTTTTGCCTGAATTTTAAAGAGTTTTTGAAGAACATATTAAAGAAGCTACAATCCATATTTCAAAGGAATTGGAGAAGAATTGAGCGAGTTATATCATAATTAGAGTTTCTACCCAATTTATTTGGAAAGCACATATCTTCCAAATCTTGTTGAATTTCTTCTTAATTTTAATGGTTTTTTGAAGTATACAGAGAAGAGGATATAGTAAAAATCTCAGAGTAATTAGAGCATAATGAAGCGATTTATCACAGTATTAGGGTTTCCAACAAATTCACTCTCAATGCTACAAAACACCTAATTGAGAGGCTTTTTTGGAAAAGTAGATCCTAGAACTTGGAAAGTTACAAAAAAAATTCAAATTATTTTGACGAACTTCTTCATAACAAAAAGTAGCCACCAAAAAAGAAGAAAAAAAAGAACACAAAGTAGAACAAGAAAAAGAGCAAGAGAAAGAGCAAGAGCAAGAGCAAGAGCAAGAGCAAGAAAAAGAGAGAGTGAGAAAACGAACAAGAGTAAGAACAAGAAACAACAATAAAGAAGTGGAAGGAAAAAAGGAGATGAAAAAGAAAGAAAAAAGATAGCATTGACGTCAATGCTTTTGTATTGAGGAGGGCAATGTTATACCCTTACCCCTATAGTGTATAGTGTTATGAGTAGTCAGCTTGTGGCTACTCTAACTCTTAATAAAGTCATATTATCATGATTATATTGTTAGTTATTTAGGTCGGGCTAAGGATTATATAGGGTTATCTAGGTTGGCTTGGGTGATATCCTAGGCATAAGTATGGTATATGTAGACACCTAAAATATGACCTCACCCAACTACACCTAATTTTAGCCTATCCTAAGCCATTAATTAAACCCATCATCTTTATCCCACTTTATCCCACCCAATTATTTAAATAAATAAATATTATTTATTTAATTAATTTATCCATTACTCTTATCCCAAAATCCTCCAACTAAATTAATTACATAATTATCAATTAATTAATTAATTTAGGTTAATAAATCCCCGCCACTTTTTCCTCCATTATTTAATTCACCTTTGTCTCTCAATCATTATCCATTTAATCATAGCCATTAGATTCATTCACATGGATCACAATCTAAATTTGTCTTCATGTGACAAATGTCCCATTCACATGTCTAACTAACTCCTTATCTGGATTTATTGAATCTAAACACTTTTCAAAAGTCAAACTAGCTTTTCATCTCATCCCTTCGTTTAATATCACACGTCTTAATCATATCCGTCCACATAAGGATGTTGCCTTAATCTTAATCCTAATCCTAATCCTAAACCTAACCCTTATTCCTCACGTGGCAATTGTCACATGACTACAACTTTAATCCAAAAATTAATCCTTAATTAATCTTAGTCATCCATCACTTAATGCATCTTGCTCCTTAGTTTCTCTCATGTAAATTCTGTAAATGAGAGGTATTTCATCCCATTTTGCAATACTCAATCCTATGCTAATGTTATGTTGCTGAAATTTCTATTGAATCATCTTGATCATATCATCATGCTAGTTGAATCATGAGCAACCATATCCAAGCTATCAATCTATCAAAATACTACACTTGATATTTTGAGGTTTGGATGTATTTGGTTTGATTTAGGCTAGATTCTATGTATATTTCATTTATATCATTTGCATGCATACACTATATATAGGAGGTATAAGTAGGTTAATATCATCATGTTGAGTATCGAGTTCATATTAAGACTATTAGAGATATCCCCCTCAAAGTTGTTTAGGAGGTTGCCCCCTCAAAGTGGCATATTATAATCAAGTATTTGCAACATATTTCCTATCATATGAATTTCTATTGTGCAATTTATTTCATTACAATGGATGATTTCCATCTCCTTTATTCAAGATAAAGGATGATGAGGAACATTGTAATGTCCCCTTTTTAGGGCTTCCTTATTTGACAGTTCATGGTATCTTTCAGAATCTGTTTTTGCATTTTTAGGAGTATATTGATGCTTTCAGAGAGATTTTCGGGTTTTTCTAGGTTTTTTTTGGTCATTGGTAGGTAGTATTGCTATTTTTAGCAATGTCTATTTTTAAAATTTACTATTTTTAGTAAGTTTCAGTGCATGTTAGTTTGGGCTAATTTGGTGTTTGGACACACTTACTATTTTTAACAGTTTTCTATTTTTAGTAAGTGTTATTCTGGACACTTGGTCCTCACAGTAGTGCAATGTAGGGTTTCCAGTTCTGGTTGTAATTGGCAGTTTCAGTTTGGTGAGTTTTGTTCTTTTTGACATATTATTCATCCACCATTACTTAAGTCTTTAGAAAGGTAATTTTCATAACAAGTTATAAAGTCCAAATATGACCTTGTACCCCCACGCCTAGACTTGGTGCTTTAAGTTGTTCAAAAAGGTGGACTTGCATTTCTTATGTTGGACGACTAGAAGAGAGGCAAAAAGGAAATAAATTAAATTAATATTCTTTTCTTGAGATAGGTGTCCCATTTGGAAGGAAAAGGGATTTCAAATTTGTTGCCCTAATCTCTCCCTCTTTTTCTATTTAAACTCTCTTTGAGCTCTTATTTGGCATTCATGTTGAAGATGATAATATTATGCTACCGGATTGGAACCCGAGAGTTCTTTCCTAAATATTTAGAGGATGAAAACCCTCTCTAGATTGTTGGTTTCAAATTCAGAAGATAATCCCTAGATGGTTGGGTGTAATTGCATTTAGTAATCATTGTGGAGCATACAAGAAAAGTATTTAGATTTTTGGATTGTTCCTTTGATGTATTTTAGCATTATGTTTGGTGTGTTTCCTTTCAGATTATTGGAGTGTGAGTTTTGGTGAGTTTTCATTTGTTGGTTATGTTTTCTCGACCTTGCAGGTCATACCTTCTCATGTCATATCAGACGATATAGCTTGAAGGAGTGCCATGAAGGACTAATACTCTATGCTTGAGGTTGTAGCAAACCTATACACCCATGTTGAGAAGGTTTTCCTTGCATTTTCTAGAAGTTAGAATCAAGTGGTTGTTGATTTGTATGACCAAGTACATGTCATACCACTTCTAGGGGAGGGCATGTGAATTTCTAAAGAGAATCACCCTTCATTCTTAGCCACTAATGGATCCAAAGATAGTTCCTAGGCTTTGTATGATCTTTGCTAGCAGTTTGGAGGTGAACTTTTCAGATTTGAGTGCTTCCTACAGGTTGTGCCTATATTGTCACTTATTGTAAGTCTAGTTACAGACTCGTGATTGTCCAATTCTTGCTCTTTTGTGATTGTTTATGTTTGTTGACTGTAGGGGAGTTGCATACCTACACTTTGGTGGAGTCCTTTGACTTGTTGAAAATTCCTAAATGATGTTCTCCATTACCTATGAGCTGCTAGTTGCTACAAAAGGTCTATAGCAACACTGTTTCAAAGATCATAACTCATTTCCAACATCATCTTTCACTCTCCACTGAGGTATAATGACTATTTAGAAGTTGGGTTACTTATTTCTTCATCTAACAATATTCTTGAGAGGCATGCATGTTTGGTAGTTGGTTGTTTGACGTATTAGACTTGAAATTGCATCAAACTTGTATTGGTGTTGTTTAGATCAATTTACAAGCCTCAAGGTGCCTTAGTTGAGGTATACTTGCTCTATTCTTGCAAGGGGAACTCATTAATGTTGTTGGGTTTCATTTTGGGCACCTCATTTAAGTTGGGTTAATTGTATTGGGGAGTTATTTTATATTTCTAACTCTTGAGCAACTAGATTGAACTTGTCAATATCATTTGTATTGAGCTTACATTGTAATATTGACTTGGTAGTACCATTCAATAACCTTGCTCTATCTGGTTTTGACACTAACCCCCACTGAATAAGTGGAATTTCTATATTCCCACTGAATAAGCGACATAATTTTTATTTCATGTACTGCTCGTTTAGTAAGCGGATGATTCTCTTTTCTTGTTAGTTTGCACCCCACTGCATAGGTGTTTGAGGATGACTTACTACCTGATGCTTCTTTTATGTAAATTGTAATGCTTTCCAAATAAGATGTTTAATTTTCCTTCTTTGGAGATTTCATACTCACCCCACTAAACAAGTGGTTACTTCTACAGTATTGTATTGTAACCTTACAATATATGCTCTCACCTTGCCCACATCGATATCTGGGTGATTATAAAGTGGAAGGTAGTTTATTCCAGTTGATTATCATTGTTCATATTTGGCTAACGTTAACAAGTGCAAAATTTGAAAAAATAAGGGTGGGTTATTACAAACATGAACCTTGGTGCAACCATTGTTGTGATGTTAATAATCTTGCTCACAAATGAATGGCTAGAGCTAAATGATTGGTAGGAAGAACTTTCTACGACCATGGTTATTGGCAAGAAATTTAGAGTAATTAGCACAATTACTCCACCAAAAAATAGAACTGATCATCCTATAGTTAGTGATATTACACTAATTACAAAGGAGGATGTGACAAAAGAATATTCCATGGACAAAGGAGAAGAGATGCCACCACCTATTTTAGGCATGACCAAATGAAACATTATGTTAATCAATGCCAAGAAAAAAATAAGAGTTGTGGTTTCTATAGCGACTCTAGCCTTGATTTGTTCATTTGTATTAGAGCACAACAATATTTCAAGAATGCTCCATTGCAAACAAAAAGGGAAGAGTTGTCTAGTGTTAACACAACAAAATGAATAAAAATTAAAGGAAATTACATAGACAAGATGCTCAGGGAGTTAGATGATGTGTCAAAATTGAGATAGAGGAAAATATAAATCAACCCAACTAACAAAATAAAAAAATTGAATAGGAAATATCTAGAGAAAAAAAGAACTAAGAACGTAATCTATTACAAAATACAGGAAGAAAAACAAAGTTGTGATAAGTAGAGGGGGAATTGACATTGCAAAAGGAGGAATACATAAATATAAAATGAAAGAAGAATAAGATGAAGAAAGGGAGTATTTTTTGACAAGAACAAAACATGATCAAATAGCCAAAGATACTAGAAGAATAATTCTATAGTAAAAACAATTAAAACTACTACAAAGCATGTTTCTTAGAGAGAGAAGCTTAGCTATTAAAAGAACTAGCAAATTTTATGGAGGAATGATTTTTTTTGAAAAAATTAAAACAACTCTCAAAGTATTAGAATAGATTAATAAATTTAGCTTCCATGACTTAGATTAGAAGTACTATAAAGACACCAAGAAGATGGAAGAAGAAACAAATTCTAATAGAACTTTGATAAACAATAATATTTTGAAAAACATATTGGTTTATCCTAGAGTAGATGTTAGCATCTTGTAGGAGTTAATGGTGAACTCATTAACATCCTAGGACCACTTGTAAGACAACAATAACTTCCATAAGAGAGAAATGGAAAAAATATCATGCTATGATTATGGATGCAAGATTGTTAGATTGAATATGCGATTTATATATGAAGCCTTGCTTGAAGAGCACAAAAATATACTGAGAAGGGAGGGGGGGGGGGCAGGGGAATCAGTATATTAACAAAATTTTACCCTCTCAACTTTTATCAACCTTAAACTCTTACACAATATCAACTATGCAAGAATATAACATTATGAACAAGTTGACACCAAGATTTTACGTGGAAACCCTTCCAAGAGAAAACCATAGTATAAATAATGTAATTTATGAATTATATAAGTTTTACGATGAATGTAGGGACCAACCGACTTGAATCACCAACTCTTACACTTTAGTAGGCACCAACCCACAAGGAGCACCAACTACTATCTTTGATTTAGTAAGCACCAACCTACAAGGAGCACAAACTCCTAAAGTTCGTAGGCACCAACCTACTAGAGGCACCAACCCCCACTTGCTAAGCACCAACTTAGCAAAAATAATAACTTCAAGAATAATGTTCCACCTTCAATGTTGCTTCTTCAACGGATAATGAACAATTCTGGTCAAATATATTCTTTCAAATCTGATCCAAATCACACTATGTTCTTCCTTTCAAATCTGATCCAAATCATGTACTATCTTCTCTCACAAATCAAATCTGCTCATATCCTTTTCTTGCAATCACACATGAATCTGGTGTTTTAGTTTTTATAGATCTACCTTTTTGCTCTTCATAAATCCACCCTTTTTCTCTCTATAACTCTGCCTTTTTATTCTCTCCATATTTCATTAATTTGCTTTGACAAATATTAATTTGCATCATAAATCGTACCTCTTCAAATATTAACAATATTAGTTATCTTTTGTTAAGACAATTTAGAATTGTCTCTCATCATATCTCCCTTCATAATCACTTGTAACCTTACACAGAATGTCCGCTTGGTAAATAAACACCAACTATGATATGGATGCCAACCTTGGCAAGATGCATCAAATAGCTCAACACACTCCATTCATTTGCATTGTCCACCGTGAATCTGAAACACATCTTCCAGGGGAATCTGTCACCCAGCTGGGTCTCTCCTGACATAGAATTACCAATCATATGGACAAATCTCATGATGCCAATATTTAATCTGCCCTGATGCTATCTACAATGGAATCCTTCACCATACTTAGGAAATTAAATTAAAACCATCACCTTACAGTGGGACCCGCGTACTATTGAAGGTTGTTCAAATATGAAATAAAATTTCAAAGCTCTTATCTTTCCCGCATCTCAATTTAGGGTCACGTTACTTCTCATCACTTTCCTTCCTCTAGTATGTGGTGGTTGTGTCAAAGACTTTGGGCTCTTAATATAACCTTCACCTCAGTCTATGTGCACCATACAATGCTATAAACATTCAAAGCTTCATATAGAATCGAAGATTACACCCATCTCCTTTACCTTCCACATTTCTCTTCTTTTGACTCATATGGAGTATTCTAATCATTCCAGACTGTTGTGTAGGCTTGCCACAAACTCTCTTGACGTCAAATCCTTGTAGCCTGACTTCTCTATGTTAGCGGCTTCTTTTTGTTTGTTGTTTATACTTAGTCATTGCTTGATAATATTTTTAAAATTGTGTCTTTGAATGCCCTCAAAATGACCGGTTATTGCAACTTTTTACGACCCGCTTATTCTTTTCCATGCTTAGTTGATATCTCGGTGACCAGTGGTATGCTCAAAGTTATGGTCACCTTTCTAATATATTCTTTGACTTGAGCGATCTAGGTACCAAGGTGACTCGAGACCAACAAGTTCACAAACCATTTTGGATTCTAAGACATCGAAAGCTAGGACCAATAGTTGTTCCACTAAGAACTCGTATTGTGACACATTGTTAGGTATGTCTTAGAGTGATCCAATGGTTGCTATGGCATCTGCTACTTTGTTTTGTATGTGGGGTATCTGACAAAAGGTGATGTTGACAAAGTAAAGCTTGAAGCTATCGACCATTTTCTTATAGGGAGTCAATTTCTCATCCTTTGTATCATAGTCATCATTGACCTAATTGATGAATAACTATGAATCTTTGAATACCTATATACTTTTAATCTTCCATTTGACCGCCATGCACAATCCTATTAATAGGGCCTCATATTTTGCAATATTATTTGTACAAGAGAATGTTATTCTGAATGATTTAGGTATTGTGTCACCTTGTGGGGTGGCGAACAATACCCCAACACCTGACCCATGATTGGTATAGGAACCATCGAAGTACATCTTCCATACATTATTTGTCTCAACAATGAAGAGTGGCTCATCTAGAAAATCATCAATGAGGGGATGTTTTGATTGCGTTGGCACGTCTGTGAGTTGATCTGCTATTACATGTCCTTTGATTTCCTTACGCTCGACGTATTGGATGTTGTATTCACTAAGGACCATGATCCATTTTGCTAACCACCCTATTAATGCCGCTCTAGTGAAAAGATACTTGAGTGGATCAATTTTTGCTATTAGCTTTCATTGGTGGTTCAACATGTAATGTCTTAACTTTTGCACTGCAAAGACCATTGCAAGGCAGGCCCGTTTGATAGGAGTGTAGTTGAGTTCATACCCCACCAAGGTCTTGCTAATATAGTAGATTTCTCTTTCCTTTTTGTCGTGGTCATTTTGAGCAAGTAGTGTCCCTAGTGTTGTTGTGGTTGTAGATACATATAATATGAGGGGCTTCCCATCTATTAGTGGCATCAACATGGGCGGTGTTAGGAGACACTCTTTTATCTATTGAAAGGCTTCTTGGAATTTATCAATCCATATGAAAGGGATTCCTTTATGTAACAAGTACTGAAACTAATGGCATTTGTCAACGAGTTGAGCAATGGATAGCCTAATAGATTGTAGTCACCCTTGTAATGTCCTTAATTGACTGGTGTTCTTTGGCAGAGGCATATCAATGATGGATTTTACCTTGGCGGGATCAACTTCTATGCCTCGATGTGAGATGATGTATCCTTATAATTTTCTAGATTTTACCCCAAAGACACTTCTTTGGGTTGAGACGAACCTTGTATTCTTCTAGTTGTTGAAAGACTTTGTCTAAAACCTTTAGATGATCATCTTTGGTTAAGGACTTTGCTAGGATATCACCAACATAATCCTCCATTAGGGTATGCATTAGGTCACAAAATATTGTAGTCATTTCCCACTGATATGTAGCTCCTACATTTTTCAACGCAAAGGGTGTGGCGTTCCAACAATAGGTACCCCAAGGACAAGTAAAAGCTATTTTACGTTGGTCTTCTGGAGAAATATGAATTTTATTATAACCAGAGAAACCATCCATAAGGGATGTCTTGTATCTTGTTGTATGATCCATGATCATGTCAATGTTGGGGAGAGGAAATTCGTCCTTAGGGCACGCCTTGTTAAAATTTGTGAAGTTAATACATATGTGAATTTTCCCATTCGGTTTTGTGATAGGTACCATATTGGAAATCTAGTTTGCATAATCAATAGACCTGATGAAGCCAACATCCAAGAGTTTCTTTAGTTCTATCTTGACTAACAAGGAAATTTGCGGATGCATTTTCTAGACATTTTGCTTTATTGGTTTAGCATCTAGACTCAATGGTAAGTGATGTAGGACTAGCTTAGGGTCCAACCCAGGCATGTCGGTGTATGACTAGGAAAAATTATCCTTGTATTGTGTGAAGAATTATTGGAACTTGGGTTTTTCTTCTTCTGTCAAGGAAGCTACTAGTAACACTATCTTAGGATCTTCAAGTGTTCCAATGTTGACCTCTTGTGTATCTTCAATTAGCATTAGTGATCACTCTTGTGCGATGGGGAGAAATTCCAACCCTCCATCTTTAGGCACCTTAGGGAGATTTTCACCTTCAGATACATCCTTTTTTTTTACTTTTTTATGATCAAAGGGTACCTCATGGTTTTCACCCAAAGACCTTTCCTTTTTCTCTTTATTATTATTTTTGTGACTAGAGGGTGATGCAGTCTCCCCGAACTATGCAACCACATCAAGTTCTATAGCGAAACCATCTTTATGGTCTCCTCATGGAATTCCTTCTCTCAGTCCCATGAACTCAACAATATCTTTGTCATTCTCAAAGGTATCCAAAAAAATAGGACCTTGTTGGGCCTAGTCAACCAATTGTGAGTAGATTAGGGAAATGTTATCATTAGTATTTGCAAATTATGGGGAAGCAACTAATCAGGTAAGGATTGAGATATTGTCTTGGATGTTGACGTTCATACACTTGGCTACCTTAGGGATAGGCTTTTTGGCTCAGGGAAAATGTTATCCAATTCGTAAGTGCTAGAGGCATAGGATTCCCATTCCAAGTTGTTAGTATCATTATCGTCATAAAATTCGTTGTCGAAATCCTCCGATGTATCGATACATTCAGAAGCACATACTTCCTAATTTGAAGGAAATTTTCTTTTAGTGGTGTAAGAGAGGAGGACCAACCACTGCAAGGCCCCAGGTCACGAAAGGCCAAGAGCGGAAAGGTTGCCCTAACTTACCTCAGTTTAAAGGAAGGTTAAGATAGAAGGGATGAGAATGATGAAAGTTATATGTCCTTCAATCACTCTACAATCCTGAGAACTGAAGGGAGACTAGATGAGTCACTTTTTAAGGTCAACTTTGTGTCTTAGATAACTCTCTATCAGAGGACATAAGTGCGGTTCTAGAACGACAATGTGGTGCACTGGCATCTCACAGGTGCATTGGTGTCCATATGGCCAAAAAACCAGAGAGATGAGGTCAAACTCTAAAAGGTGGACTAACATCCTAGTTTAGAAGTTTTTGAAGTGATAAAATGAGATTAAGAAGAGTGAAATGTAAATACTGATATGATAAAGGAAGTATATTATTGCAAGGGTGACAAAGACAATTTCGTAGACCAATATTCTTGCCAGTTTGCTCCAAGCTCTCTCCACCAACTCCATCCAAAGCGCTCAAGGCTTGTGGAGGAGAAAATGAGAGGAACTCAACCCTCTGCTACAATGGTGTGTGTCTTGCGCTTGCATTATCAGAGTGATAGAGTGGTAGGTTGTTGCAATGGAGTGGAAAGTGCTACTACAAAGCTTGTGAATGCTTGAAAGAGTGGAGGAAAGTGTGAAGAGATGGATTCAATATCTTGGAAAACTCCCTGAATTAAGGAGAGAGTGAAAAATATGAAGGAAAGGATGAAAAATGACCATATTCGGGTCGGCCAGCCGAAGAGGGACGTTACTCTTCGATTTTCAATAAAAAATGTAATGCCTTTGCAGTCTCCAGCCATAGGAATCTACTAGGGACGTAAGTGCATCGTGCAGACGTCCCTGACAAAAATGCCCCCACTGACACTCAAAACAGGTGCCAAGTGTGATGTGGAAAATGGGCTTAAGTGGAATTAGGCCTCTGCCTTAGGTTTTCTAAAGTGCAAGGGGGTAAAAAGGAATTTGTGTTAGGGGTGCAAATTCACGCTTATACATTTTTCCCCCACTTTAGCAAGCATGAGTATTGATGATTGATTCAGTAAAGTAGAGTAGTAAAGGAGTAATAAAGAAAGAGAAATATACCTGAACCGATGAGGAAGTAGAGCATGGTCTGGCGAACTCGAAAGTGCAGGAGAGGACTATGTAGTTCCATGAAACTACAAAGTTGAAGTATGAAAGTGCCTCACAGGCTCACGATCCTACGAGGGAGGTATCCTTCAAGAACTCTCACATGAAGGAAACCAGGAAAAGCACCTTATAGACCCGTAGACCTACAAGGAAGGTATCCCCCAAGAAATATCACATGGAGGGAGACCGAGAAAAGCACCTTATAGACTTGGAGGCCTACAAGGAAGGTATCCCCCAAGAACTCTCACATGAGGGAAACCAAGCAAAGGGGACTCCGTAGAGTCAGTGAGGGAAACATGTTTACTTGTAGATAGAACACATCAGGACGTGGTCACACAGGCCAATGAATAGATCGTCATGCAGACCATCGCTATGTTGTAAGTCTTTCAAAGGGGTTCCTCGGGAACCCTTCAAAAGGAAGGAGGGTCCACCCAAGGGACGCACTGTTTGAAAAGTGTAGTCTATTCGGGCTGCCCTTAAGCTAGACGTAAGGATGAGTTGTAGGTCTAGTCGGGTTGCTCCCAAACTAAACACGAAGAAGTGAAACCAGTCTAGTCGAGCTACCCCTGAGCCAAACGCGAAGAAGTGAAATTGGTCTAGTCGGGCTGCCCGTGAGCTAAACACCATAGTATTTGTTGAAATATTTCAAAGGAATCCCTTGGGAACCCAACGCGAAAAGGAGGGGTCCACTCAAGGGACACATTGTTTAGAAGCTACCATTTTCTTTCTCGAATCGATTCATCATCAAGGAATCCTTTCAAAAGATGTTCACTATCAAGGAATTTGAAAGGAATAAGATGCGCCCATGTGAGGGGAAGACTAAGACCGTTCCCACTTCAGAGGAGGGTTTCCAAGTCCTTTCTTTATGAACCCATGATGAAGGAAACGTGTTCTATTAGAGTTCCAAGTCGAGAATATAATTCTAATAAAGAAGTGCATGAAGGATCTTTAAGAAAAGATCTGTTTGGTAATGAATGTGTTTTCTAAATATTATGTGATGTAGAAATAACATTGTCACACATGAAAGGGGCAACTCGAGCAAGGAAGGGAGAAAGGTAAAAGAAAAGAGATCACACACAAAGGGCATAGGGGGACCTGGTTTTGCGGGGTCAAACCTGCATTTATTTATATATGTAATAGGTAACCGCAGTGTAAGGCGAAAGATCATCAATCCCCAACCATATCAGGAAGAATGCACAAAAGACAAAGTAAAATAAAAAATTGGGTCAACATGGAAGCAGGTCTCAATGCTCTCAATGCTTTGCATCATCCCCAATTTGCCAAAAGTCAATCAAAAACATGGAAGAATAGAGATACACATAGAAGAAGGTTTACAACACAAACACTATGCCTATATCCAAGCACCAACAAAGGTGATGAGGGTCATCCAGGCACATATAGCATAATTACGAAGGAACACATCACAACACACACATGTTGGTTGACAGATTTATCACCTAACTTTGTTTTCTCATGCCCAATAGAGGCGAAAAATGCAACCATAGTTGAATCAGTAATGATATAACTTTCTAACTGATTCTCTGCTTATTTTAAAAGGTGGCAGCTACCTTCATTTGATATCCAATGATTAAATTTTAACTAGAGATGATTTTTACCATAAAGCAAGCAAAGGAAGAGGCTTTTAACTAGAAAGCTTTAAAGATATTAACACAAAACATGTAACAAAACTGAAATAAACCATGACTAAATATAGAATCAAAACCACCACAACATCCTTATTCATAGATAAATCATACTATAGTGATGCAACAACCTCAAACTAACAACCATTCCAATGATAGATCACTAACAACAAAAAAATCAACATAAGCAGAAGCAATTCATACTCCATAATTCAAAGATTACGAATGCAAAAACTCCACCATAGTTTCCTATATCAGAAAATAGTAAATCCAGATAACAAAGTTTTTTCTCTAATGAGAAAATCAAATTTCGTCCAAAAGATGTAGAACCATCAGGTAATCCCCTATTTAAAGCATCACCAATTGTTTCAGGTAACAGTTTCTTGAAAGTAACTGTACCAAATAAAATAAGTCTTAAACTTAGAAAAGAGCCAAAATAAACTAAAGTATCATGAAATATTTAAAAATAAACTGCTTCAAATTCTCCCGCCTAAGTCTCTTCATCTTCAATAGACATGACCGCCTCTTTCTGCAAGGTTTCCTCCTGTGCATTCATCCTAGCCTTGTAATCTCTATACTTGGAAGCAATTGCAAGTATCTACTTACTTCCTAGGGTCACAATGATTTGTAGTCTGGTTCTCATCCTAGATAAAGCTGCTTCAAATTCAACCACAGTTTGAGATCGTCTATTCACCTCAATTTTGAAGGACTCAAGATAGACCTGTAATCTCCCAAGTTTTGAAAAGGACTCCTTAGTTGAAGTAGTGGGGTCTACTATGTCTTTGTTAAAAAAATCTTTAAACTTCAGGCACACCTCCCTGGTATCCAGAATATTCTCATCGAACTCATCCATGATATCAACCTTCAAGTCATGACAGTTGCCTTTAATTTCAACTAACTGTTAGTGTAATTAATATTTAATTACACTTGCATAACTTTACTTAGGTTGAGCTAATTTTAGGTCAACATTAGGGTTGCATACTTTGCTTCTATAAAGCAAATCATCTCATTGTAATATTGAATTCCTGAATATATCTTTTTGCACATTGACATGCAAAGCTCTGCTTTTTTATGTTTTCTCTTCTGTGGAAGGTGTTTAGGTTTGCATGTCTGATCTAGGGTTTCTAACATGGTATCAGAGCCTTGACATGCAGCCTCTTCTCAAAATCTGGAGAAAACCATTGCAGATTTCGTTCGGGGTTCCTCAAGGATTTTATACCTTGAGTTCATTTATGTAGCATCTTGGATCAGATCGGGCTTCACCATTGGATTCAGAGCGCTGGAAAAAGTCAGGTTCAGCTTTCATTTTGCAGATTTTGGTCATGATTTGCCAGATCTGTGAGGGTTTCAGTTTTGGTATTTTTTTGGAAGCTCTGGACGTAGCCATTTTTTTGAAGCATTTTGAGCAGAAACAGAGGTCACCACATTGGCGCTTCGGCAGTCAAACTAAGATTCGTCACCGATTTTGGACGGTTGATCCTGGAAGGCAATTTTTTTGCCAGAGCCGCATTGCCTCCTGCACGCCTAGACGCCATTAAAAACCAAAATGCATTTTGATACGCTACCGCCCAGTCGGGGAATACACAAGGCCACCCAAGCAAGTTACCCACAGGCTTCACCGGGCCATTTGGTTTCACCCAAATTCTTAATTCACCATGCAATCTAAACCGTGATCGAAGAATGCATTATATATTTAATGGGCGCTATTTCAGCCCTCACTTCTTCTAGTTCTCGCCTCACTGATTTGGCTACCAGGTCTTCCCAGTTCTCACATAGCCCTGGCTGATGCAGGATCAGGGTCGAATTTTAGCCCCCTGGGCTGCCTGTAGGCCTTATTGGCCATTCTGGAGCACTTTTACAAAATCGGGCATAACTTTTGCGTACGGTGTCTGTTTTTTGCAAACAAGATACCGTTGGAAAGCTGATTCTGGCGCCGATCTATTCAATGTTTTAGTTTTTCCATATTTTTCTCCAATTTTATTTTGCAGGTCCTTGAACTCAGATGTTCTGTTTTTCACTTCGGAGGGCATATCTTTTGACTCGGTGATCCTTTTTTCGCCATTCTTGCGGCGTTGGAAAGCTGGTTCAGTCCTCTACACAGATTTGAGGTCTATTTTTTATTTTATATTTATGCATGTTATGAATTCTCTCCTTTTGCAGTCATTGGGATTGTAATAAACGAACTGATATAAAGTTCCATTGGGGGGGTTTCTTGCATAATAAATTTCATCATGTTTTGATGGAAACTCGCATGGGTTGTAATCTGGTTTCTTAGTTTCTTTTGGCCATATTTTGTTTTAGCTTGACACATACCAGATTCATTTTGGTTCACACTTTAGATTGAAAGCCTATGGTTAGTGATCCGCATCGGATCCATCTCAGTTTGAGGGCCACTAAATTTGTGGTTATTGTTCCGAGTCTGTATGGTACTTTTTCCCATGGAAGAGTTTTAGTCTTAGTTTTGGCATCGGCATCGAGATTCACAGCTTCCAGATTCTGTCATCACCATACCATCTATTGTTGCTTTATGGATTCTAGGGTTGTTCCAGTTTGGAGTGTTCGAGTGTTCCGTGGCATCGGGTCTGCTGTCACATTATTATGATTCCGATATGGTTTCTTGTAGACAGAAGTATCTTTCCTTGCTTGCCGGATTGTGGTTCTAGTGTTACTCCACAGTGCTCTTCCAGTGCTTCTTTGCAGCAGTCATCTCATTGTAGGGGGTTGTCCCGGGTTTTCCTTCTCTACCTCATTGTGCATTTGTACATGGGTACCTAATAGAGGCCTTGTTGGGACCATTCATGCTTTCTTGCATTCATCTTAGTTTAGGTGCATGCTTATCTAGTCTCCCTAAGTTTGCACTTATGGGGGTGTTAGTGTAATTAATATTTAATTACACTTGCATAACTTTACTTAGGTTGAGCTAATTTTAGGTCAACATTAGGGTTGCATACTTTGCTTTTATAAAGCAAATCATCTCATTGTAATATTGAATTCCTGAATATATCTTTTTGCACATTGACATGCAAAGCTCTGCTTTTTTATGTTTTCTCTTCTGTGGAAGGTGTTTAGGTTTGCATGTCTGATCTAGGGTTTCTAACACTAACAAATCCAAAAATATTTCAAGGACTTCAGAGATTTCATTTACCAGCCTATCATACATGCCCAATTTCCAATTAAGTGATTCAGACCAAGAAGAGTCTAATTCCTTAGGATCATTTACAATCTGTTCACTGACCAACTTCATTCGATCCATGGCAATCAACTATTTTATCTCTTGAGAGAGAACATAGAGATTGGTTTCATCTTTCCAAATATATCTTAACTTTGATATTAATTCCTTTCTCCTCTCTACAACTTGGTTGTAAAAAATCATAGAAGAGAAATCTCTTGAGACATTTCATCAATCCACTCATTGACAGTTTTAGAATAACCAAGGTTTCGCCTGATTGATTGCATAGAAGATGCACCCATATCCACTCCTTGAGAACTTGAAGCTTCATCAGATATGGTAGAGGGAATTAGAGAAGAAATGAAGTTCTTCAAATCAAGGACTTGTGACTGCAAATTCACCTTTTCTTTCCTTTCTTCCTTTACACGTTTGATCAAAGAATTGATGGAATAGTTAGCATGATATACATCACCTTCCAATGTTTGAGGTCCCATGTCCACATGTGTGATCTTATAATATTCTTCAGTTATCTCGTCGTCATTCAAGTCCTTGATGGGGTCTGCAATTTCTAGTATTTGATTCCTAGAGGCAGGATCCGTCAACACCCTCGACAGTTTTTGAGCCTTCTTCGATCTTGAGGAGGACTAGAATAACTTTGCAACTATGTCAACTCCAACCGTTGTCGTAGGAGTGTATTTCCTTTTCTTCTCCACAATCTTTTTTAACCAAACATGGGAAGCTTCTATCAAAATAACATCCTTGTTTCTGTGTACAATTTCTTTTGATTCAGCGGGGAGGATGGATGTATTCTCTCTTGGGAAGGAGGGTAGTTCAGATAGAGAAGGGAAGGTATTGTCTTCAACAATATGTTGGAAAATAGCATCAGAATCCTCCGACACATGCTTTGCTTGGTTGGCTTGCCTTTTAGGAACTAGAGTGGATACACTATTTTGCTCACGTAATGACTTCAACTTAGCTGTCTCTTCAGGTTTTAGCACTAGAAGACTTGATAGCCAATTTTTTTGATGATGCATTTATTGTAATAGTTGGAGCAGACTTCCATTTATTCCTTTGAGTAGATCTCGACTCTTGAGTAGAGCCTGCAACTCGCCTCCATTTCCCTCTTAACCAATCTCGAGTTCTCGTTAACACTAGAGTGGCTTGTATATTCATGTTAAAAGTTTCATTCTTACTCCAGTCTATCTTAGGAAGACATTTATCTGGCAGAGCATCATATTTTGGATCGATAACCACTAAATCTTCAGTGGCATCTTTTTAACACTAGAGTGGCTTGTAACTAAATTTGTCAGAGGGCCAACCTCATGTAATCTCTTTCTAAAACCTCATTCTCATTTACACAATCCTCCCAAAAATCTTCAATAGAGGGTTGATGCTGATACGAGGTTTCCCCATATAGATTATACTTCACAAAACCCTTGCTATCAAAACCCGCTCTCATGAACAAATATTGGAGGTTGTATTCTTTGAGGACTTTCTCAGCACCTTTGGCTACTTGATTGTTCTTGCATGTAAAAGAGGGAGTAACCAACGGGAAAGGATAACCTCGCTTCCCCATGCTCATATATTTTGCATTGACTAAGGCCATCTATCTACAGACTTCCAAAAACACAAGCAAATCCTCTGGATACCTTAGCAGTTTCAAGAGAGCTTTCTCATAGCCTCCAATCCTTAAATATGAAAATCTTTCAAATTGAATATAGAAGCTTCCAAATTTTTATATCAAGGATATGGATCCTGGAGAAAAATGCATTTAAGGGTTTTCATCTAGCTTCCTCACAACCTCCATTAAAAAGGCATCATTAACCAAACAATATTCTCCCATCCCGACTTGCTTAGTGAATTGCGGATAACATTTGTATGCAAGCATGCCAGGAATTGGAGGTTTCACAGGTTTTAGCCTTGGCCAGAAAGATCTTTGACTGGCTACAACATATATCAAACAGGAACATAGATGGAAGGTTGTCCTTCTTTGGAAATTGACTAGTTTCTCATTTAAATGGAAACAAATTATTTTAGCCCAATCTATGAACACACTTTCATCACAAAAAACAAGAATAAATTAACACATCTAGTCTGCAAAAGGCTCAACTTGTGCATTCCCAACAATGTGGTGTAACAGAGCAATAACATCCACAATTTCTTCTTTAAAATGGGTTCTTTTGAGTTTGGTTGGTAATTGGGACTTACCTCTCTTTTCATACTTCAACCATCCCTTGGATATGGAGTTATTGTACCAATCTTCTCTAGCTTTGAAAAATTTGTTAGCAGCAACGAACGATATTTCTCTTATAGGTGCCTTTTCAAGAATTCCCAACGCATGAGAAACAAATTCTAGAGAAATTCTGGAAACAATAGTTCCACTCATAGCTTTTATTTCTCTCGTTCCTATAATATATCTCCTCGCGCTGGCACTAACCAAGTCCACACTTAAGACGGCTTCAGGGAATCCTCCAGCATGGGCTAATCCACTTTCTAATAACTTCACATCGACAACATATTTTTTATCGTTTTCCAATCGCGCCCAGAATTCATACAACTTGAGAGATCCCAAGTCCGTCTCCCTCACTCCTAGCCAATGATTTCCAATTTTAGACTGCATGAGCTCACAATGAACAAAGGAAAACCTGCTCGCTTTGAAAAATGATTGCAGAGAAAAGATGCACAAATGAGAACGAGATGAATAAATGTTCATCATCCTTTTTCATGCGATAATAGTAAGACATGTGTTTGGTATTGAATACATGCAACACCTTATTTTAATCCTCAGTAGAGCAACCCTCGAGGTTGGTGCATTTCACAAAAAAATTGATAAGACATCTCCAGGTTGTATTTACGCCTCATTAAATATATAGGTGGCGCGTCAAAATGTGCGAATGAACAACACATCACCTTGTCGCGAAAAATTGGAACTTCACAACTCAAAATCGGGAGTTACGAGGTTTGGAAAACTTCTAACTCACCGACAATACAAAGGACTGACATACCCGACGCCAACAGGGAGGAACAAGTAAAACAGTCAGGGAGTTAGCCAACCATATGAGTTTCAGAACTCAAGTAAATCACGACAAGGAGTTAGAAAATGCAAAGACCCCATGACAAAGGAAAAGATAGTGACCAAAACTTAGACTAAGGCAAAATATGAGAAAACAAAGATTACGGAAGCTGAGATTTGAATATTACATTACAAAAAAAAATAACCATATGTAACATTGACTCCAAACAGGGACCAAGAATGACAGGACGCAGAGAAACCAAAACCATGGCATACAACCTTATTCATTGGGCTATGGAGTCAAAAAAGGACATGTCAAAACTGAGCAAACAAATAAAGAAAAACTATGTACAAGGAAGGACCCAAAAGAACAATTATTCCAAAAGTTTTAAATATTTCCCATTATAGGCAAGAGGCAAGACAATACCATTAGGATATGCTAACCGAAATGCATGACCTCCAACAAGTTGTTTGATAATGAAAGGCCCTTTTCAAAGAGAATCAAAAAATTTATGTGCTCCTTTTGCTTCCCTTCTTCTATCCCAAAGAAGAACCGAATCACCAACTGCAAAATTCCTTTGTCTAGACTTTCTATGAAATTTTTTCTTCACCTTCTATTGATGTCTGGTGATCTTATCTACTACAACTTCTCTTTCTTCTTCTAGTTTATTTAGGTACATAACCCGCTTTTCTAAAGCAGTTGAGAATTGTTCATCTTCAATAGCCTTTTGCAAATTGAGGGCAAAAATATCTAATGGTGTAGGCAAAGTACTATTGACACCATATACCAATTAGAAAGGAGACATACCAATAGCTCTCTTGCAGGTAACCCTATCAGCCCAAAGAGCATCATATAACTTCTTATGCCAACCCCTCTGATTCTCATCGACTAACTTCATGATAATAGAGATGAGATTCTTATTGCTTGTATCTACTTGCCCGTTGCCTTGCGGATAATAGTTAGATGAATGAGAAAGGAAAATACCATATTCATGGCAGAAAATAGGAATTTCAGCAAAAGAAAAAGAGCTAGCATTATTGGCAACAATCTTCTTTGGAACCCCAAATCTTACCAAAATGTTCTCCTTTAAGAATTTATAGATGACCTCAGTGGTAGTGTGCTTCACAGGAATGGCCTCCACCTATTTAGTAAAATAATCAATAGCAGTCAATATGTGTGTATGTCCCGCACTTGAATTTGGGTTGATTGGGCCAATAAAATCTAAACCCCACTATTGGAAAGGCTCATCAATTACCACTGGCTTCAAAGGCAAAGCAGATAGCTGTGGTCTGCCAACAAATTTTAAACACTTTTCATATTTGGACACCCATTCATATGCATCCTTGAACATACCTAGCCAGTAGATTTTATGACGTAGGATTTTAAAGGTCGTCACCAGAGCTGAAAAATGCCCCCCACATGCTTCGCCATGAAAAACTTCCAATAGTATTTTTTATTGCTCCTTATCAACACACCTTAGGAAGGTTACATCCACACCTTTCTTGTACAAATTTCCTTCCCAAAGAACATACTTATTTTCTTTAAGCTTTAAGTTCCTCTTTTCTCTGGATGATAAGTGCGATGGGCAATCACCATAGGTCAAGAAATAGGAAACATCATAAAACCAATCATCTGTTGTGTTGGTGAATAATACCAAGGGTAACTTTTCCTCCTCTACTAGTTTACTTTTGGCAATCATCTTAGCTAGTCCCTTTCCTTTTACTATATTGGTGGGTTTGATATCTAAATCATACTCTTGAATTTGAGCTATCCAAGATCCTCTCTTTTTACAACCAATATCTTGCTGAATAAGAATACTTTTAATCACAATTTTAGGAACCAAAATAGTAGTATGAGAATGGAGAATGTAAAACTTGAAATTCTTGAGTGCTTTAACGACAACATACGCCTGTTTCTCAAGTGATGAATATTTGAGTTCATATTTCTTCAAAGGGGTACTCATGATAGAGATAGGAACTTCAAAACCCTGCTCATTTTTCTTCAATAATATAGTTGACAAAGTGTGTTCAGAGGCATAACTATATATAATAAAATCTTTATTAAACTCGGGATGAACCAAAGTTGGGGCATTTGCAATAGCGGTCTTAATATATGCAAAAGCTTGTTTTCTTTCATTACTCCACTTAAAAAATGGGTAGTCTTTCATCATATCTGAGATGGGTTTTTTCAACTTAGCAAAATCATGGACGAACCTCCTCAGAAATTTTACCTGACCAAAAAAAGATTTGGTACCATCTCTGTTGGTTGGTAGTCTCAACTGCATGATTTCTTTCACTCTCTCTGGATCAATATTAATTCCATCCTTCAAAACAATGTGACCTAGTAGTTTTCCCTCGGTTACAACAAAAATAGATTTCTTAGGGTTCAAAGAGATACCCTCCTCCCTGCAATGTTGTAATACTATTTCCAAATCACGCAAATGGTTAACCCTTTTCTTGGAGAAAATTGTACGATCATCTAAATAAATTACTATGATTTTATTCTTGAGATCACCAAAAGATAAATCCATCGCCCTCTGAAAAGTAGCTCCCGCATTAATAAGACTGAATGACATCCTATTGTAGGCAAAGACACCAATGGGATTGCTGAATGATGTCTTATGTTGATCTTATATGGCTACCTCAACTTGATTATAACCTGAGAAACCATCAAGCATAAAAATCATCTCGGAGCCAACAACCGTTTGTAGAATGTGGTCCATCATAGGCAGTGGGCAATTGTCCTCCAAAGATGCTTGATTTAAATTCCTAAAGTCAACACATATCCTTATTTCTCCATTATTCTTTCTCACAGGAACTATTTTAGCTACCCAGGTAGATGTATGCGATAAATAATTTTAGCTTTAAGCATCATATCGATCTCATTGAAAATGGCCTCAGCAACCTTCGAATTATAAATTTGTTGTTTTTGTCTAAAAGGTGTGGCATCGGGCTTTAACAAAATCTTATGTTCGAATTCTCCATTTCTAAACTTTCTCAGGTCAGCATAACACCATGCAAAAACATCCTTATAACGTGTCAATAGAGAGATTAGTTTCTCTCTCTCCTCCTTGGAACAACTCTTCCCAATGCAAACCATCTTGGGGTCTTCTTTTGTACTGATATTCACTTTATCATACTCAGTAGATGATTCAACATAGACCTTACCCCTTTGCTTTAAATATTGATCATGCCTATTAAACAAAAGTTCCAGAGAGACTAGACCTTTTGGAATATTATTACCCCTCAATTGAATAACCTTTGTCTCCTTTTTATCTGGGACCACAACATCACCTTCTAAAGCATTATTTCATATGTCGTCACTGCCTTCAAAATAGATGTGAGCAAAGGCTTGAAATTTCTCTAAAAAATCAATAATATGTTGATCGTTATTGAACACCTGCCAGTGATTCACGTTATCAGAAATGCTAGGTCTATACATGATTTCAACTCTATAGGACTCATCTTTGAAATCTGGATGAGGTAAGAGTAAAGATGCAGAGACTGCCAGAGAATCTGCTCTAGTATTTCGTTCCCTAGGAACAAATTCTATATAAAAAGCATCAAATTCCTCTATACAGTCCCACACTCTGTTCCTATAGTGTTTGAGGCGATTGTTTTTGACAGTGTAAATCTTCCTCACCTATTTTACCACCAATTCTACATCTCCTACAACCCTCAACTACTTAATACCTTTTTCTTTGGAAACATTTAGACCAACCAGTAGTGCTTCATACTCGGTTGTATTATTAGTATTAGAAAATTCTAATTTGAAAGAAAAAGGAAACTTGTAACCATCAGGTGAAATCAAAACTACTCCAGCACCTTACCCAACATTAGCACAACTTCCATCAAATTGCAGTGTCCATAATTCATTTACCAAATTAGGACTGATAAAGTTCAAGTCTTGTTCTTGATCAAAAGCACACATATATGTTCCTGGTCTTGTTTCAACAAACAAAATATCTACTCTTGGATCTCCTAATTTTAATACAATAAACTTGGCCTTAGGTTCAAGGTTCAGGCGCATCTTATTTCCATCCAAGGGTATCAAGGCATGAGACCAATCCATTGTAATTTCTCCTCCCAAATCTATACAGAAACCCCTACTTAGAAGCATAGCATAGCTTGCAGGAATGTCAACAACCAATATAGTCAATTTTAATCTCTTTTTGGGAAAAGTAGCTAGAGCTACTTGAGCATCGTTAATTTGTCCTATAATAGGAATTGGAGACCCATCCATGGAATAACATTTACCTTGTGAGGAAGTATAGGACAAACCTAAGGCTTTAGCTATTTGAGCAGGCATCACATTTTCTAGAGCTCTAGAGTCGAAAATACAATTACTTAGCCTAAAACCAGTAATGTATAATGATATAAAGAAAAGTTTTGGATTCATGAATGGTTTCTGTGAACTTGAGGGTTTATCTACAGTATTAGAACGAATCTAATTCTTGATATTGGCTTCATTATCATTAGAAACTTGAGCGTTGCAATGAGACGGGGAGGGTTCTTGTTTAACATACTTCACCAATCTATCTAACTCTGAGGGATTGAGTCTTAAGTATTCAACTTGTTTAATAATTAGATGATGAAGAAGATGGTACCTCGACTTGCACACTGTCAGGGGCAGTCGATTCTTGCTTTTTCTGTCTTGTTAGGATGTATTTTGGGGTTACCGATGAAGTCTCTTGATCAACCTTGGCACGTTCTTCCCTAGTAAAGACAACACAATTGGGATCGTCAAGTCTAACATATACCTCTTCTCATAATCTCGCATCTACTACGAATTCAAATAAGTTCATGTTGGCATCCTAAGATGAACTAGGCTCCTCTACATATGACTCTACTACATGCTCATTTGTTGTGAGCATTTGCATAAACCTAATCATCACAAGACAGGTGGCTCCATCATGATCTGAAGTTAAATAGAAATTAAAATGATCCATCTTACTGGAAGAAGGACCTTCAATTTCCAATCTTTGATTTGGGGATGGCAATGAAAGTGTTTTATTCAGAGCTCCTTGATAATTTCTAGGAACATCTTGATAGGGCGTTTGTGAAGAATTCTTTGGCATTTTTTGTTTAAGAGTAATTTAGTCATTAGCCAATCTTTGAATGACTAGGTCAGTAGAATTCACCGGTGATGGCTTACCAGTTTGCAACTCTTTTTTCCATTTCCCAAAGACTATCAAATCATCTTCTATATATACTGCCTTGATCTATGCGGCAGCTGTATCAACAACACCTTCCCTTTTAATAATAAAACTCACATCTGGTGGAAGGGTATTAATGAACATAGCTTTCAATAATTCAGCCCTATGTCTCATGTTAGCATAAATTTTACTGTACAACTTACTAAATTTGGCCACAAAATATCTCATTGACTCATGGACTTCTTTCTTCATTGAACCCAATTAGGCAACTAGAACTTGATCATTTTTTGCAGACTTAAATCTGTCCTCAAAACTTGTTCTCAAGGTAGCCCAGTTATTGATAGAACCATTAGGGAGAGAATAAAACCAATCAACAGTAGCATCTGTAAAAGACTCTGCAAAGAGCCTCATAGCAACATCTTCATGTTGAATTGCAAGAATGGATGAGGCAACAAAGAAAGCCTTTATGTGTTAATCAGGAGAAACTTTTCCATCCCCACTGAATTTAGGTATGATTTTCCCTGAGCCTCTAGGCAAGTCATGAAGTTGTGCATTTGCTCCAAATGTAAGAGGACCTATAATGGCCCCCCATGGGACTGGTTGTGCCATAATCAAAGGGAAGTTTATCTATGTAGGAAGGGTTGTACCGCACAGAAGAAGACTTTGGCAATATATCTTTGAAAGCCTAGACATAATAGATTTAGAGGGAGGAGGAGAATTTGGCCTGCTAATGGACCTAACCTTTCGAGTGGGAGGAAAATATGAGAAATCAATGGTTTCCAAGAACTCAAAATCTTTGTCTAAAATCCCTTTTTTCTTATCGCTCCTGGTATATCTTTTGGAAGTCAGGTTTAAAAAGACACATATAGGCTTGCGGAGTCGCCAAATTTTGATTATTACTAATTTCAAGGAGGGTTTTTCCTAATATTTACCTAGTTTCTAGGGGCTTGTGTAGGTAGAGATCTTACTCTTCCACCTGGAGGTGGGACATCTTCTATAAACACAATCTTCTGAGCATGCTCAAAATGCATAGCATTTTATTTGATGATATATCTAAGTTCTTCTTCTTCTTCCAACACTTCGTTAACTCTATGATATTGATGGTTATTTCTCCTTTATTACCAAGCAAGCAGTCTAAGACTAGTCACTATATCCTCTTGATCTCCAACCAACCAATCTACGTTAGGCTGAAGAACATGGGAAAAACTCTTCTGAAGAACCATTACTACAAACCAGAGAGCAATTCATCTCGCAAAAATAATGATATTTATTATGGGTTATCCCCAGCGGAGTCGCCAAAAATCTGTTGGTTGACATATTTATCACCTAACTCTATTTTCTCACGCCCAATAGAGGTGAAAAATGTAACCACAGTTGAATCAGTAATGATATAACTTTCTAACTGATTTGTTGCTTATTTTAAAAGGTGGCAGCTACCTTTGTTTGATATCCAATGATTACCTTTTAACTAGAGATGCTTTTTACCAGAAAGAAAGCAAAGGAAGAGGCTTTTAACTAGAAATATTTAAAGGTATTAACAAAAAAATGTAAAAAAATTGAAATAAACCACGACTAAATATAGAATCAAAACCACCACAAAATCCTTATTCACAGATAAATCATACTATAGTGATGCAACAACCTCAAAATAACAAACATTCCAATGATAGATCACTCACAACAAAAAATTCAACATAAGCATAAGCAATTCATACATCATAATTCAAAGATTATGAATGCATAAACTCCACCATAGTTTTCTGATAGGCCAACAATGGGTACAAATAATAAGAAGGATTTAATACTTTATAATAAATTATAGTTTGGTCTATATGTGTCAATCCGGGGGCATAGATTTGCGAGAAGTGTTGTGACTATATGTCAATCAAAGGGGTGAGATCGTGAGTTGAGTGAGGATGAAATGCAACTAGGAAATAAACCTATTGCAAATCGAGATAATTTTGGTGACATGAACCGTCACTTCCTAGTAGCAACAACAACTACAAAAATTAAACTCACTGCTCTAATCAAACTAATCTGAAAATCATAAAGCAACATACAACGTGAATATTTGATCTAGAAAATAATCTCACGAGAAATAAATAACAAACTATGCCTACAAATAAAATAGAAATGACATTTAATAAATAAATAAACACACAGCTAGTCTAATATAAATCAATAAAATACATGAATAAACACATAGCTAATCTAATATAAATCACAGACATCCTGAGAAGTGGATCCTTACTTCTCAGTATGCCCAGTGATGGATCAAAATAATATTATTTTATTCATCCAGAATTATTACAAAGTCTACACAATATTCTGCCTACATAAATCTACCGCTCACACCAATAATGATATTAAAATATGTTCTCCCTGTGTTTATAGAATATGCATATATATAAGTATATGTTGAGTTTATAATAACTAATAACTAAAGCAACATTAAATAGTTTGTTTCAACAAACTGGTGAGCAAAAAGGCTCATGTAAATCCTTTGAGAATGACCACGAATCAGGAACAAGTTTTTTGTACAAGCAAAAATAGGTATGCAGTTTTCTCCAACTACCAAACACAACCTTTTTCACAAACTAATATTTACAGTTTCCTTAAGAGAGAGCATCCACCACACATTATTCTCCTGCATGGTAGACCCATTAGTTATTGCAGAAAAACATGGAATCTTGGTTGGCCACAAATTGTAACGGCAAACAAAGATAGGAAATACTAAGGTTTTGATTTTCTCCTCCACATAATTTGAAAACACTACTCCACCACAAGTTTTCTGGTGATGCATCTCCACCGAGATTCAACTTGGAATTTGGCATCATCTATTGAAAAGATGAACGAAATAACTTGTTGGTCACAAAGTAATATACAACAACTCCTGGCCAAAAAGTGACAAGAAGGTCTATATGGAATGTGACAGGAAGACTGCATGTTGCAAGCTATATTTTTCAAGGCTTTAAATAACAATGCATATTAGTAAAGACAATCAATAATTAATGTCCATATATTTATCTCAAAACCATATTAAATATCACTTATTAATATTTAATCATATGCAACATAAATGATAAATAATATGAAAATGGAATGTGGAAATGGATATGAGTGTGTACAAAATAGGCTATGATGTGGCATAAAATGGAACATAAATAGCTCTCACCATTTTCTATATTAGAATATCAGAAAACAGTAAATCCAGATAACAAAGTTTTTGCTCTAATGAGAAAATCAAAGTTTGCTCAAAAGATGCAGAGATCAACTAATCCCCTATTTAAAGCATCACCAATTGTTTCAGGTAACAATTTCTTGAAAGTAACCATACTAGATAAAATAAGTCTTAAACTTAGAAAAGAGCCAAAATAAACCAAAGTATCATGAAATATTTAAAAATAACCGCTTGCAATTCTCCTGCCTAAGTCTCTTCATCTTTGATAGACACAACCACCTCTTTCTTCAAGGTTTCCTCCTATGCCTTCATCCTGCCCTTGTAATCTTTGTACCTGGAATTAATTGCAAGTATCTCCTTACTTCCCGGGGTCACAATGATTTTTAGTCCGGTTCTCATCCTAGATAAAGCCACTTCAGATTCAGCCACAGTTTGAGATCGCCTATTCGCCTCAATTTTGAAGGACTCAAGATAGACCTGTAATCTCCCAAGTTTTGAAAATGACTCCTTAGTTGAAGTAGTGGGGTCTACTATGTCTTTGTTAAACACTTCTTTAAACTTCAGGCACACCTCCCTGGTATCAAGAATATTCTCATCGAACTCATCCATGATATCAACCTTCAAGTCATGACAGTTGCCTTTAATTTCAACTAATAGATCGAAAAAAAATTCGAGGACTTCGAAGATTTCATTTACCAGCCTATCATACATGCCCAATTTCCAATTAATTTAGTCAGACCAAGAAGAGTCTAATTCCTTAGGATCATTTACAATCTGTTCACTGACCAACTTCATTCGATCCATGGCAATCAAGTCTTTAATCTCTTGAGAGAGAACATATAGACTGGTTTCATCTTTTTGAATATGACTTAACTCTACTATTAATTCCTTTCTCCTCTCTACAACTTGGGTGTAAAAAATCATAGAATTTCTTATAAAAAGAGAAATCTCTTGAGACATTTCATCAATCCACTCACCGAAAGCTTTAGAATAACCAAAGTTTCATTTGATTGATTGCATAGAAGATGCACCCATATCCACTCTTTGAGAACTTGAAGCTTCATCAAATATGGTAGAGGGAATCAAAGAAGAAATGAAGTTCTTAAAATCAAGGACTTGTGACTGCAAATTCACCTTTTCTTTCCTTTATTCCTTTGCATGTTTGATCAAAGCATTGATGGAATAATTAGCATGATATACATCACCTTCCAATGTTTGAGGTCCAATGTCCATGTGTGTGATCTTATAATTTTCTTCAGTTATCTTGTCATCACTCAAGTCCCTGATGGGGTCTGCAATTTCCAGTATTTGATTCCCAGAGGCAGGATCCATCAACACCCTCGACATTTTCTGGGCCTTCTTTGGTCTTTAGGAGGACTGGAATAACTTTGCAACTATTTCAACTCCAACCATTGTCGTAGGAGTGTATTTCCTTTTCTTCTCCATGACCTTTTTTAACCAAACATGGGAAGCTTCTATCAAAACAACATCCTTGTTTCCATGTACAATTTCTATTGATTCAACAAGGAGGATGGATGTATTCTCTCTCGGGGAAGAGAGTACTTCGGATAGAGGAGGGAAGGTATTGTCTTCAACAATATGTTGTAAAATGGCATCAAAATCCTCTGACACAGGCTTTGTTTGGTTGGCCTTCCTTTTAGGAACTGGAATGGATACACTATCTTGCTCACATAATGACTTCAACTTAGTTGTCTCTTCAATTTTTTCACCATCCCCTCTAGACTGTGAATTAGCATTGGAAGACCTGATAGCCAACTTTTTTGATGATGCATTTACTGTAACAGTTGGAGCAGACGGTTGTTCATTCGTTTGAGAAGATATCGACTCCTAAGTAGAGCCTGTAGCTTGCCTCCATTTCCCTCTTAACCAATCCTGAGTTATTTTTAACACTAGAGTGGCTTGTATATTCATGTTAAAAGTGTCATTCTTATTGCATTCTATCTTAGGATGAGATTTATCTGGCAGAGCATCATATTCCGGATTGATAACCACTGAATCTTCAGTGGCATCTTCAAGAACTTGGATTGAAAGACCATACAACTAAATTTGTCAAAGGGTCAACCTTATGTAATCTCTTTTTAAAACCTTATTCTCATTTAAACAATCCTCCCAAAAATCTTCAATAGAGAGTTGATGTTGATATGAGGTTTCCCCATATAGATTTTGCTTCATAAAACCCTTGCTATCAAAACCCGCTCTCATGAACAAATATTGGGGGTTGTATTCTTTGAGGACTTTCTCATCACCTTTTTCTACTTGATTGTTCTTGCATGTAAAAGAGGGAGTAACCAGTGAGAATGGATAACCTAGCTTCCCCATGCTCATATATTTTGCATTGACCAAGCCTATCTATCTATAGACTTCGAAAAACACCAGCAAATCCTCTGGATACCTAGGCAGTTTCAACAGAGCTTTCTCATAGCCTCCAATCCTTAAATATGAAAATATTTCAAATTGAATATAGAAGCTTCCAAATTTTGATATCAAGGATATGGATTCAAGAGAAAAATGCATTTCAAGGTTTATGTTTAGCTTCCTCACAACCTCCATTAAAAAGGCATTAACCAAACAATATTCTCCCATCTTGACTTGCTTAGTGAATTGTGAATAACATTTGTACATAGGCACGCTGGGAATTGGAGGTGTCACAGATTTTGAACTTGGACATAAAGATATTTGACTGGCTACAACATATATCAAATAGGAACACAAATAGAAGGTTGTCGTTCTTTGGAAATTGACTATTTGCTCATTTAAATGGAAACAAATTACTTTAGCCTAGTCTATGAACACATTTTCATCACAAACAACCAGAATAAATTGACACATCCAGTCTTCAAAAGGCTCAACTTGTGAATTACCAACAATGCGATGTAATAGAGCAATAACATCTGCAATTTCTTCTTTAAAATGGTTTATTTTGAGTTTGGTTGGTAATTGTGACTTACCTCTCTTTTCAGACTTCAACCAACCCTTGGCTATGAAATTCCTGCACCAGTCTTCTCTAGCTTTGAAAAATTCATTAGCTGCAATGACCGACATTTCTCTTACAAGTGCCTTCTCAGGAATTCCCAACACGCGAGAAATAACTTCTAGAGAAATTATGGCAACAATGGTTCCATCTGTAGCTTTTATTTCTCCTGTTCCTAGAATATATCTCCTCACGCAGGCGCTAACCAAGTCCACACTTAAGACGGCTTCAGGGAATCCTCCAGCATGGGCTAATCCACTTTCTAATAACTTCACATCGACAATGGATTTTCTATCGATTTCCAATTGTGCTTAGAATTCATCCAACCTGAAAGATCCCCAGTCCATGTCCCTCACTCCTAGCCAACGATTTCCAATTTCAGACTGCATGAGCTCACAGTGAACAAAGGAAAATCCGCTTGCTTTGAAAAATGATTGCAGAGAAAAGATGCACAAATGAGAACCAAAATGAATAAATGTTCACCACCCTTTTTCATGTGAGAATAGTAAGAAGTGTGTTTGGTACTAAATAAATGCAATGCCTTATTTTAATCTGCGGTAGAGCAACCCTCAAGGTTGGCACGTTTCACAAAAAATATTAATAAGACATCTTGAGGTTGTATTGTATGCCTCATTAAATATATAGGTGGTGCCTTGAAATGTGTGAATGAACAACACATCGCCTTGTCACAAACAATTAAAAATTCACAACTCAAAATCGGGAGTTACAAGGTTTGGAAAACCTCTGACTCACCGACAATACAAAGGACTTACATACCCAACGCTAATAGGGAGGAACAAGTAAAATAGTCGGGTAGTTAGACAAAACAAGAACTCGACGACTTAGACTTAAGAGCATTAGGTACCAACCATATGAGTTTCAGAAATTAAGTAACCCACAACAAGGAGGTAGAAAATGAAAAGATCCCGCGATAAAGGCAAAGATAGTGACCAAAACTTAGACTTAGTAAAATATGAGAAAACAAAGACTACGAAAGTTGAGATTAAATATTACATGACATAAAATATAATGTTATGTAACAACACACACATCTAATCTAAAGATCAAGAAGATGATCTTCTTAACATTGGTTGGAAAAGAGGTCATCAACTTCCCACTCTAGATCATCATAGGGGGAAGGGTGATGAGCTTGCAATGGTGTAATGTTGAGGGGAGGAGCTTCTGATCCTCCTGCAACAAAGGCTAAGGTAGAGGGACAAGTGAGGTCTATGTTGCTCAACTCGTGTTGGTCTAAGGTCAACGACTTCAAGAAAGATCGCTGATAAGGTCAGAACTTCATCCACTGAGTTAAACATACACTTGATGGGAGTGAAATATTTCACCTTGATGGAGGAAGGGGTTCACACCCGAGGTTTACCGCTAGGCTCACTGAGAGACTCAGGAGTAGTGAAAAACTCAGGGGAGGCAGGAGTTGGTTCTGTCACTAGGACAAAATAAGTAAGCACGAGGCCACATTTTGAAGGAGGCAGGCTCTTCTTACGTCCTCCATTATTGGAGGGGACACGTTCTAACTTCCTCTTCATCGGAGGAGGTGAACTCCCCACAAAGGAAGCAAGGTGGATGGAAGAGGATAGAACTGCAGTGGATACAACCAAAGTATTAACCATATCCACAGGTTTTGGGAAAGGCGAGACATCCAGGACAAAGGTCAACAAAGGAATCTCTGCGGAAGGAGCGATAAACACCTGCACCTTTCTAGGTGCACGTGCGCTCACAGCGGGAGTTGAAAGAGATTCAGAACTAGTTAGATTAGAGGCAAAAGAGGGGAAAGAGGAGGCCGCAACAAGAAGTGTTGTCTTCTCTTCCTCCTTCTTCTGTGAGGAGGCTTGCTTAGCCAGGAGAGCCTTTCGTTGATGCTTATGCTCACGCGCAAGGCGGTTCCTATGACTTTTTGAACCAGAAGCCAGTGTTTGCGAAGGGGAAGACGGATTATTCTCAGCCATGGGAGTGTCTTCCATAGTTGTTTCCAATGGAAGGAAAAACTCTTGAATGGGATCAAAAGGGACAGGCGCAGAATCGGTAGGAGGAATTGGCTCTATCACCTTAGTAGTAGGCCTTTTCTCGTTCGCTATTTTGGGGACACGAACAGTAGGAGGCCACGAAATCTGAGACAAAGAGGACTCTCTATGATGGGATTTCTATCTTCCATACCGAACGGGCTTAGGCTCCATGGGTAAGATAGGAAGCTCAAATGCAAGATGCTTGGCCTTTCACCAGGTAGGCACCATGGGATTCTCTCGTAAGCATGAGACAAAAGCAGATGGCACCACAGTGAGGCGAGAGGGAGCATCGGGCTAGGTAGTGGAAGGGGAAGAAGGAGGATCTCAGGATCACTTCTCTTCTTCTCTCCTACATGCCTTGGCAGCGTCGCTATCAGCTTTTAAGCAAGCTCTATGTTAAACAACATAAGGCGAAGGAGGGAACCTCACTTTCGGCCTAGCACACCCTTTCTTATAGTTTTGATATGTACGGTACAGGAGGTCCTTCCTAGACAGGAGAGGACCAAGAGATGCGAGACAAAAGTAATCTAGGGTATAGTTGCCATGTGCAACCAGTGGTCTATAATCGGTGTTATGGACAACATGTATCGAACCTCCATGAAAAAAATTTAGGCATTTGTGCACAACCGAGGGAACTGCATTCATAGCTACCAGCCAAGGGATACCTAGCTTCACTCTAAAGAGTTACGACCCCGGGATGATGTCAAACCTAAGGCTCACAGATTTAGATCCAACGAGGACCGACAAGATAATACTCCCTATAGGGGGTACGAAAAGTCCATCATGTGTGTGGACGATAATTTTAGGTGCATAATATCTATCCTTATGCAGGAAGTTAATTAGCATGATCTCCTTAGTTATGATATTCACTTGAGATGTCGGATCAATGAGAACACCTGCTACAATATTCCCATTTATCCTTGCAGGAATGTAAAGAGGAGATGGATCTCTATTGAATCCCATTGGCAAGTCCTATGAGGTGAAGGTTATGCTAGTAACACTACTCACAGTATGCACAGAGGGAATAGGTTGGTTTAAGAAAGAGGCCATGACGCACACCAAACAACATTTCTATAGAGCCTCCTAAGGTTTACACGATAGGATAGTGACCCAATTAAGGTTTTGTTACACAAAATCATCAAAACCTTCCAACTACTCCTACTAGGGGTCGCAGGTTGGGTTGTAAGGTAGAAGCCTTACAACACTCACACCTACAACACTCCTATAACATGAGGAAAGGGACTCTCAATGTCACAAAATGAAACCAAAATGGTTCACGTCAAGTTCACCAAAAATGTAAGAGAGGTTGACCAACCACTGCAAGGTCCCAGGTCATGAAAGGCCAAGAGCGGAAAGGCTGCCCTAACTTACCTTAGTTTAAAGGAACGTTAGGATAGAAAGGATGAGAATGATGAAAACTATGTGTCCTTCGATCACTTTGCAATCCCAAGAACTGAAGGGAGACTAGACGAGTTGCTTTTTAAGGTCAACTCTACGTCTCAGATAGCTCTCTATCAGAGGACAAAAGCATGGTTCTAGGACTACAACACGGTGCCTTGGCATCTCACAGGTGCGCTAGCGTCCGTACAACCAAAAAACTAGAGAGACGAGGTCAAACTCTAAAAGGTAGACTAACATCCTAGTTTAGAAGTTTTTGAAGTGATAGAACGAGATTAAGAAGAGTGAAATGTAAATACTGATATGATAAAGGAAGTATATTACTGCAAGGGTGATGTAGACAATTTTGTAGACCAATCTTCTCACCAGCTTGCTCCAAGCTCTCCCCACCACCTTCGTTCAAAGCGCTCAAGGCTTGTGGAGGAGAAAATGAGAGGAACTCAAGCCTCTGTTGCAATGGTGTGTGTCTTGCACTTGCACTATCAAAGTGATGGAGTTGTAGATTGTTGCAATGGAGTGAAAAGTGCTACTAAAAATCTTGTGAATGCTTGAAAGAGTGGGGAAAAGTGTGAAGAGATAGATTCAATATCTTGAAAAACTCCCTGAATGAAGGAGAGAGTGAAGAATATGAAGGAAAGGATGAAAACAACCATATTTGGGTTGGCCAGCCGAAGAGGGACGTTACTCTATGACTTCCAATAAAAAATGTAACACCTTTGCAATCTCCAACCGTAGGAATCTACCAAGGATGTAAGCGCGCCATGCAAACATTTGCGCACCGCGTGAGCGTCCCTGAAAGAAACACCCCCACTGACACTCAAAACAGGAATCAAGTGTGATGTGGACAACAGGCTTAAGTGGAATTAAGCCTCAACCTTAGGTTTTCTAAATTGCAAGGGGTTAAAATGGAATTTGTGTTAAGGGTGAAAAATCATGCTTATACAACTGGTACCAATCTTCAGTGGCTTCCACCCTAACCAAACATTCTTCTCCCATTTAGTAGGTATGTAGGGTTCTCTTCTTCCATTTTTGTTTATGCCTAACCCACTAGTGCCATCATAACCTTTTGATTGCATCATTAGAAACCCTTTACCATATTGTTGTGTTGGAAGTGGTGTCACCTCTTCTTGATAGATCCAATCAGACACATCTTCAATATCTTCTTGATCAAGGTCCCCCCATTTGATGAAAGTAGTTTTAGGAGGTACATGAATCAAGACCTTAGGTTTGATGTTGTCACATGGCTTTCCATATGTATTTGGTGATTTTGCAATGTGGTAATGCAAAAGGCAGTGTTCATGTTGTATTGTCTGCATTCCTTGCTTTGGATTTGGATTTCAGGGTCTAAGGATTTGGCAGTGGAAGGAGAGGATGTGGAGGCCGATGACTGAGTGAAATTATATGTCCTATGGAGTGTTGAGGGGTCAATGTATTTGCCTGAATTTGATGTTGAGGCTTCATAGTTAAGTGGCACCTGACATTTAGAGACTCCTTGCAGGTTAGTGCAATATTCAAAGGGATCATGATCACCCTGGATTGTAATCTTGGTGTCGTTGTAGGGAAAATTTAGGCATTGATGATACGTGGGGGGAATGACCTTCATGGCATGAATCCATGTTCAATCGAGGAGAAGATTATAAGGGATTTCCAGATCCAATACTTGAAAAGTCGTATCCAACATTATGGGTCCCACTGAGAGTGGAAGTGTTATTACGCCTACGAAGGATCGTTCATCATCATCATAACCTTTTATAACTATGATTTTTTTCTTATCAACACATGCTTCAAAGAAACCTAGTGCCTTAACCAATTTTAGGGAACAAACATTCAATCGTACTCTGTCGTCTATCAAGACTCATTTGATCATATTTTGATGGATGAAGGCTTCAATGTGTAGTGAATCATTATGGTTCATCTTTTGGGTTGAGTAGTCTTTATTAGAGAATATAACAGGTGAGATCTCGCCAAGAATCCGAATATGGATTGAAATCGATCAATGTTGAGGTTGTCTGGGACAACGGTCTCTTTCAACATTTTATCTAGGATGGCCCTATGCTCAGGTGAGGTGCGTAGCAGATCTAGTATGGATATTTGTGTTGGGGTTTCTCCTAGCTAATCCAACAAGTTAAACTGGCTTTTAGCTTAGGACTTCTTGAGAAGTGAAGGGTCATATATGGTTATTTTAGTTCTGCAAGTGTTTACAACACACTCTAGGGTCTTCTTGATGATAATGGTGTTGATATGTTCATCTACAACTTGAAGATGGATGATTTTGTAATTATAGCCAGTAGTCATATAATTGGTCGAGTTATTGTTATTAGTACCTAAACCAGAGGCTTTCCTTGAACCATGGTCTTGAAGAGGATTCTTGTAGATCGTGTGATCTTTATTGGAAGTGTGTTGTTGTTTTCCCTCTACCTTGATTATTTTTTCTTCGATAAGGTCCTGAATAATATTTTTAAGTTTTCTACAAGAAGATGATTTATGTCCTTTACCTTGGTGGTATCCACAAAAAGCGTTATCATCCCACCAAGAGGGTTTAAATTTAGAGACATAAGTCGTAGGTTCCCGTAATTATATGACATCTGATTGAACACATTTCTTCAGTATGGACTCAATGGGTTTTCTGAGGGGAATGTATTCATGTCTAGCGTATTGCTTAGGTGGTCTCTATTTCCCTAGTCCCTGATTGTTTTGCATGGAATTGGCCATTGGTGTACGAGTTTGGGATGTAGTTGTTCTTGCTCTAGGTCCTCTTAGAGTGACAACAAGACCAGTTTTATACTACTTTGGTATCCACAACCCCGTCATTTGTGATATTTTTGTATTTGTTTTTGTCATTGAATGTGTGTTGGTTGTTGGTATTCTTAGAGAACTTAAGGACACCCTTAGCGACAAGTGATTTCTCAATCATTGTTCCTTTTTTAACTAGGTCTACGAAATGGGCACAACAATGAACTTGCAAGGGATCCTTTAAAGTATCTAGGAGGTTTTCAATGAACATGTCCACCTTTTCTTTCTCAGGGATCTCTATCTGGTATCGTCTTGCCAAGTTTCTCCATCTCTGGAAGTATCTGATAAAGCACTCTCCATCTTCTTGTTTCTAGGTACACAAAGTGGCTAATGCGATATCATTTTTGATGTTAAAGGCATAGCTGTCTAAAAATTTGTTGGCTAACTCAAACCATGTGCTTATGCCTCTAGGTAATCGTGAAAAGGTCACTTAAGTGTAGGACCCGTAGGAGTTTTGGGGAATAACCTCATCAAGTATGTATGCTCCGATGCAATGTTAACACAAGCTATGTTGAATTATTTGATGTGCTCTATCGGGTTTCATGTCCCTTTGTACTTTGGAAAGTTCAGGATTTTTTAATGTTGTGGAAAAGGCGGCATATAGATAGTCCTATCAAAGGGATACAGATGTAGGTCCTGCATGCTGTAGGATTTTTTGGTTGTTACTTGCATGTTCTCCATTTTTTCTGTAAAGCAAGTATTTGTGTAGTTAGAGCATCCACCTATGGGTTTGATGCATCATTCGTATTGTTGGGTTCCATATTTTGTGTAGATACTTGATAGGTGTATGGAGGCATATGTTGTTGTACTAGGGGTATATGGGTATATGTTGTGTTCATGTTGGGTTGCCCTTGTGTGTTCTGACCTCTAGTTTGTGCATGGGTACCTTGTTGTGATGTGTTTGATGCAAAGGTATTTGATTGAAATCTTGGTTGTGCTTGATTTACCTGAGGTGATGTTTGTGTACCTTATTGTCCTTGTGTAGCACTATTTTGGAGAATAGCATGACTATATGTGATACCCTTGACATTAAAATTGGTGTGGATCCTAAACCTGAAAATATTATTCTCTTGCGTCCATTAGGATTGTTTGAGGACATATTCATAGTGTTTGTTGAGGTCCCAAATGGATTAGTGCCTGTCTGTTGTGATGTTGACTATGTTACAAAGACTGATGTTGATTTTTTCATAGCCTATGTCATGGACGGTGGAACAAATGATGGTATTGGGATAGTGTGATTCATTGAAGCACTTTGTGTAGCTCCTCCTGAAGGCATATTGAGGTTTACCTGTGATGTAACATTCTGTGGAATATGTGTTGTAGTTCCCTGGTTTTGGTTTGAGACATTTCTAGGTGGAGGCACCGCTTGTAGCGTGTTTATGTCAAATTTGAGTGGTAATTTAACCCCATCCTCTAGGATTTTGGCTAAAAATTTCTCAAGGTTGAGCATGATGAGCTCGTTGACAAATTCAACCACCTCAGGATCATGGGCTATTGCCTCAAGTTCCTCAATAGCGATATGGCCTTGGGTATCTCTTAGGATGAAATTTTCAAATGGGTTACCATATGGATTAGATTTCAAAGGTTATTGTGATGTTGACCCAATGTGTGTGGTATTGGTATTATCCTGAGGAGGTTTAGAATCGAGGTTCAGTTCGCTAGTGGGATTGTAAAGATCGTCAGGTTATCGTGAAGAGTCCATATCTAATTGTCTCTTTTGTAATCCGGTTTGGACCATAAGATAGGACTTGCTCAAAGGAGGATGACATCTAAAATGAAAATATCTAGGATGCGAAAGTTAAGCTATGTTTTTGGTATTTTTGGCAATATTATGACATGAAATAACTAAGGTATAATGCAAACTATATGTCAACAACTTTGGATAACTAAGGGATGTATCATTAACTGACCAAGTTTGATGCAAAGTTCCAACTAAGATTACCAATGATTTTTTAGGATCAATACCGGAAAAACTAAGTGACAAGTTGACTGGGTGGAATTCAAACTAGCCTGGTGAGTTTGAGGTATTCCACTAAGATGACAAAGGAAAAATTATAAAATGATATGTCAAGGGCAATTGTATTTGAATCATTGTTTTCAATCAAGGTAAGACAATTTTATCTACCCTAAGGTCTACAATGTATTATGGACAAGGATCACCCTACGTATGCTAAGGATAATCTAAGTAATGCAATGATGACACTATCTAGGAAAAATGAGGATGAACCTAAATATGAGCAAGTCACAAGTCTGGATCAAGTTTATAGTAGAGAGTGGATCAGATAATGAAATCCTACAGTAAATCTTCTAAGTTTTTTGTTCGTTGATTGTAAGATTTTATGTGGCAGGCAGATGCGTCGTTCCAAACTGCAAATGTCATGCATAAGATCAGATGCATCACAAAAACTCACAGATGCGGTTTACAGTATCACATGTGTTTCTAGAGTTCCCAAATGTGATTTAAAATATTAGATGTGTTGCAGGTTTTGGTAATTGTGACTCAAAGTATCAGATGTTTTTCTAGCTTAAACAATTGCGACTTAGAATGTCAAATATGGGTTTATGTGTGAGATGCGTTGAACAATGAATTGATCCTAGGGTTTGATAAATTTTTGACTTGTTTAGGATCGAACGTTGGATATTTTTGTTTGATCAGATTTGGCTGAACACACACATAAGAAATGCCAAGTAGAATGTTTGAAATAAATAAATAGATAATTATAGTCCTAAGGATAGCAAAGACAATATCCATTGGATTCCCACTCGGATTTCTCTAGCCATGCCTATTCAAAGAAAATGACTTAGGATCTTAGTAGTACAAGCTCCCCCTTACAGTGAAATCATTTATCGGGCTTACCAAGATTCAGATTCTCGCATAAACAAGGAACTTGTCATCTCTACCAAGAACCGCAAAAATGTGGGATGACTTTGGAGGTCTGACCTCCTACACCAATAGATAGAAAAGATTTTGGAAAATCTAAACAAATGGTTTTTAATTAGTGCACCCATTTAGGTGGCCACACAAGAGGCACAATTAGTTCCCATAAGGAGATTTCTTGCTTGTCTGTAGGAGTGCCTGTAATGTTGAGATTTCCTCAACATTCGAATTTATATACCAGTTGGGAGTAGCTTGGCTTTAGCTCATTATTGGTTTGAGTCGTTCCCTTGGGGTGAGTACTTTTTCCCACCAAGGCAGACCCTCTAATAGGTAAACATAAATGTGGATGGGTCTGACTTTTTGATCATTGAGGTTTCCCAAGGTGAGAGCATATGAACCTACCAACCTTCCCAAGCATAGAGAAAAGTGATAAATACACCCTAATTAAACAACAAAACTACTATGTGAAGATTCAAAGTAGGTTTAATTAATCGTTTAATTAATAAAAGAAATCTTATGTGAAGACTCAAAACATGTAAGAAAGCATGATAAAAATGGAGTTTCAAATTATTTTCTTCAACAATTGTCCTGTAAAACCACACATTAGAACTTTGAAAGTTTATATTTTTTGTCTTCTATCAATCATCCTGCAAAAATTATGTTAACTCCACCAAATCACACTCTATAAACTCTGAATTAGTCATAAAAAACTTTAACTATTAAAATCAAAACTCAGAATTTCATAAATCAGAAAAATTATTTTTACCAGTAAAATGCGTCATAGGTTTACTAGTCAGATGCGTTGTAGGAAGCCACAAATGCGTCATTCTAAGTCAGATGCAATGTTTCCCTCTTCAAATGCAGTTCATGATGTCAAATGAGTCGTTCCATGCATCAGATGTGTCGATCCATACCTGTTCCTGTAAAAATCAAATTTTCTATGATTTTTCAAAGTATGCTACTTCATGTCAGGTTCACCAAATGCAATAAGGGAAAATAAATAGGAATAAAGAAAGCATAACAATAGCAACAACCAAAAACTACCTAGATTATGCTAAGATCCCCAAATCAATAATGAAATGAAATGCAACAAAGGAATTTAATAAATAAGAATCATATCATGTGACTCCCATGCTTGCTTGTCTCATATCCATTATTCTTCTCAACTTTGCTTTAAATTGCTTCAATGCCCTCAGATTGTGAGTGTGCAATATTAGCCTGTAAGTATTTTGACAACAAAAAATTGAAGATCGTGGTTACCAAAAATAGGATTGAAAAGCTTCTTTTATAGAAGATTCATAGATACCACGATCGAGAATGATTTGAATTCAAATGGTCTAGATCGAGTGTGAGGACTTGATTGCATAGTTAACCGATTTGATCGATTAGATTGATTGAATAATTAAGGGACTTGATTGATTAGTTCAAGAGGTGCAACTAAGAGAGTGTGTGAGTCAAAAGGAGGCGACAGATCAATTACGTGAGTGAACTGAGAGAGAGTGTTAGTCAGTAGTGGAGAGAATTATAAATGAGATATTTACTAGAAAATGTGGGAGACGTGCTCAAATAGAAGAATTAATTATTAAATTAATTCATTTCTTTGTGGAAGAAAGTTGTGTGTATGTGATTAAATAGTTGAATGAACTATTTAATTTATGGAGTAACTTAGGTGATAAGATATAATTAATTAATTAAACAAATAATCATTTATTTAATTAAATGTGGGAGAATATGAATTAATTGAAATGTGGGGAGAATATGATTTAATTTAAATGTGTAATTAAATAAATTTAGGAAACTTATTTAATTAGTAAAAAGAAGAGATTTAATTTAAATGACGTAATTAAATAAATTTAGAAAATCCTAAATTATTTTAATTAATCAAAAGAAGAGATTAGAATTAATTAGCAACACAATTAAGATAAATTAATGTAATTTACTTAATTAATCAATTTTAGAAGAATAATTAAAATGAATTAATTAAATGGTTAAAACTATTTAATTAATTAGAGAAATTAGGATGTTAAGTTATAATTAAATGATAATTTATCATTTTGCGGGTATCTTGAATTGATGAAGAAAAATGCAGTTGCATGCCTAAGCCATTTTTCAGTGCCTACAATATCTATTGCATACTCTATCATATGACTTCTAATACCTTGAATATGGTGGAGAATCCACTTAGCTAATTTCCAATGCAACTCATGTGGCTCTCGTATGAATTAGGAGACCATGCCTACAATATATGAAATTTTGGGTCTCATATGAATCAAGTAGATGAGATTCCCAACAAGTTGTTGGTATAAAGTTTCATCAACCAAGGGTGAATAACACTTAGCCTCAAGTTTGACCCCTGATAGAAATAAGGTCGATGCAAGCTTATAGTTAGCCATGCAAAATATATAGAGCATATCAAGAGAACACTTGGGTTGTGCAAGGAAGATACTAGAGAGTAACGTGAGTATTCTCAAAATTCTCTTGCAGTTGTCTCTTTTTTCTCTCTTTCAAGATTCTCTCTTCATTCCCCTATTTTTATCTTCAATAATTTGTTGATTATATTTGTGTGTGATCTATGACCAATATTAGATCCTAGCTCATAGAGTTCCATCCTTCTACATAATGTACACATTTAGATAAAAATGGCATCGAGTGAATCCAATCGTTTAGAAGGAAGGAATCCATCTTAGCATACCAAGCCCGGGGGCCTATTTGAGGCCATATAGAGAGAATTATGAAGATGAAAAATAAATGAAGGATCCTAAATGAACCCTTACTGCTCCATATAGATTTAACCCTAAATTTCATCATGAAGAAAATCATTTTTTACATCATTTTGATGAACTTCCCAATGATGGGTTGCAACTATAGCAAGGATAATTCAGATGGAATCCATTTTGGAAATTGACACAAAGTCTCAGAGTAGTCAATCTTGGGAACTTGGGATAATTGTTTCACAACCAAGTGAGCCTTATGCTTGTCAATTTACCCATCTAGATTACAATTTTTTTTGATAGATCCTCTTGCATTGAGCAAGTTTTCTCATAGATTACAAAGAGGGACTAGATCCCATGTATGGTTTCTCTCTAAGGAACTAAAATATTCCTACATAACATCATCCCTCTCAAGGATACCTGAGGCTTCTCAAAAGCTCTATGGATCAAAAATTGAAGCAATGAAGAGATGTTGAGTCTATTGAAATAATGGGGATGTTGAAAATCAAGCTAACTCAACACCTACAAAAATCATAAGACCTTTACCTAAGTAGTATACTACTACTATTCACGATGCAAGGATAGATGGAGTTCCAAAAACTTCATCATCAAGACCGAGGACTCATAACATCACTTCTAATGAGGTAAATATAACACTAGTGAGTTTAGTTGTTGATAATTTTGAACCATCTAATGTTTAGGAAGCACTAGAGTCAAAGCCTTGGAAGGAGGCTATATATTTAGAGTATCAATGCTTGATGAAAAACAATACTTGTGAGCTTATTGATCTACCACCTGGTAATAAATCCATTGGATGTAAATGGATATTCAAGACTAGTATAATACCGATGGTAGAATAAATAAATATAAGGATAGACTTGTAGCCAAGTATTATGCCCAAGAAGAAGGGATTGATTATGCATAAATATTTGCTCCCACAACAAAGATTAAAACAATTAGAATGTTGTATTAAATGGTTGTAAAGCACACATTTCTAAATCTAAACCTTAAGGAGGAGGTCTATATGACCCAACTAGAGGGATACATTGCACTTAGTAAAGAAGAAAAGGTATGCAAACTTGTTAAGTATTTATATGGTCTCAAACATGCTCCTAGAACTTTGTACATAAAAATTGATGAAATTTTGCTAAAACATGGTTTTAATAGGTATCCATATGATCCAAATATCTACCTGAAGGAATAAGGGGGGAGATTGTGATTATTAATGTATATGTTTATGACCTAGTTATCACAGGCACCTCAAAAATAATGGTTGAGACATGGAAAACTAATCATCATGTATTTTTATCTCAAAGAAAATATGACAAGACACTACTTGAGAAATCTAGAATTTTGGATTCAAAATCCATGTCTACACCTATGGAATCAAGATTACATATATCTATTTTTTATCCATCTCCTCAGTTAAATGCAACTGTCTATTGATAAATAATTGGAGGTTTGATTTACTTGACTCACTAGACCCTATATTAGATTTTTTGTTAATTATCTTTCATGATTCATGCAAGAACCAAATATGTGCCATTGGAAAGCAAAAAAATGGGTACTAAGGTATATCCATGGTACAATGAATCATGGTTTGGAATATAAAAATAATGATCAATTCTTCTTCATAAGATATACATATGTAAATTATGTAGGTTCTATTGATGATAGGAAATCCACATTTAGATTTTTTTTCTTCTTAGGTTCAAGATTTTTTTCTTGAGGAAGTAAGAAGCAAAACATGATTACTCATTCCTCAACAAAAGCAGAATATTGTGTAGCAAGTGCAGTAGTTTGTGAAGCAGATTGGCTATGCCACATATTAGAAGGATTCAAAGTACCTTAAAATCAATCCACAATCCTCTCTTGTGACAATCAAAGTGTTCTCAAGCTTGTTCATAATTTAATGTTTCATGAATAGAACAAGCATATTAAAGTTGACTGCCACTTCAAATGAGAACATGTTCAACAAAATAATATTCAGCTTAAATTATTCTCTACTAAGGAATAATGTGTTGACATCTTCACCAAGCCTCTTAGACAAGTGGATTTTGAAACTTTTGAGGATTCTCCTATTGCTATTTTAAAACAATGATGTAATAAGGGGGGAATGTTGGCATATTACATCATTATCCTCCCTACTTTATTTTTTTTATTAGTTTGTTGTTTGTTTTGTGGTTTGTCAGTATTTATTAGAAAATATAAGATTTTATTTTTTATTTATTAAAACAATGAATGCATGGTTATCCTTTTCATTTCATGTATAAATATATCTCATAATATAAATGAAATCACTCTTTAGCATTAGTTTCTCTGATAGTGATGTTATGAAGATGTTAGATTTCTTCTTTTAAAAATACAATGCAAGGACGACACCTATCCCCAAGTATGTACTCACACATTTTGTTACAATATGATGATATTTGGAGGATTTCTGAGCTTTGTTGGAAATTTCATCATGTTCATTTTCTTGATGATCCTTAAATATGAGGGGCCACACCAAACTTATCAAGTTAGTTTCCTTGTCCAACGATATGAAACTTTGGAAGTGTTAATGTTTTTTCCTTTGAAGATGTTGCCTAAAGATGACACTTGTCCTTGGGAAGATCCTCCATGTGGCACCCTTTGCCTTTATTCAATGGGATCACTATCCTATTGACTCATACATCCCAACCAATGACACAAATCTTAGGGTATTTTAGGTCTACCTCTACCCATTATATTATGTCATTATGACATGTGGTGGCTTTGAAAGTATTATAGAAACCTCATTAAGTCCTCTTCCTTGTGAAGTACTAAGAAAAAGGGCCCCACATAATTGCTAAGTTACTCACCTTAGCCAATGGCATGACACTAGAGAAAGAAATAGGCTAGTCACTTTGGAAACATGCACCAAGGTGACACAAGGAGGATCTTTTGAAAAGTTTTGATAACTTCATTATGTTTCCTTTCTTAAGATCGGTGGGTCACATTGAAAACTAACTTGGACATCTTAGCTTATAACATAAATTTTAAACTTGTCAAGACTAATGAAATTTAAGCATTACAACATATTTCTAAATAACATCCCTATTTCAAAATCCAACCACAACTTTGATGACTCCCCTACTTAGCCAATTTTTTAATTTCTCAACTCGAATATTTGACTAAAGTGCAAAAGGGGACAAGGACACAGCAACCAGAGGCACACCATTAGCATGGATATCCCATTTAATATTAATCAGATCAGATCTAATTGAGAGGAAATGAAAGGGGGCATGAAATACAACATATACCAAATGATATAAAATGATAATATATATATATATAGAAACAGAAGAGAGAGAGAGGATGCAAACCAATGTGCAGGTTGATCCTTGAGAAACCTATAAGTTGAGATGAGGAGAAATTTGATGGCTACAAAATGGGCCTACCATGAATTTTTAAGCCCTTTTTTTATTTTTTCAATCTCCATGAGTAGATAGATGTAAAGAATGATAAAATAGTGTGCAATCCTATCTTAAGTGTGTCTAACAATTGAAAGAGTAGTGACAATGTAAATAGTGTACATGAGAATGTTGATAATAAGGAAATGAGATCCCAATGTGTCAAGGGAATTACAAAAGGATTATACAATTACCATAGGAAATAAATGAGAAACTAGAGCATAACAAATAAGACAAATATCACCTCTCAAACTTGTTGAAGCTAAGAGAGAAAAGAGTGTTGTTGAAGAATGCTACTAAAATCCTCAATAATGTACTAGTAAATTGTAGTCTTCACGAAAACTTCATAAATGGTATTAAGCTACTCAAAGTTCTAGAAATAATGGTGTAAAATGTTGGCTAGAGTTATTTTTTGATAGAATGAGATATAGAATGCAAGATGATTGAATGTGATTGATTCAAAATGGGTTAAATGGAGGTAGGTATGGGAGTTGGGTGGTCATTCAAATTGTCTTTAGAGTGATTACTTGTAAAATAGGTTAGTGATAGGTAAAGAAATGCTTAAAAACAACCATAAAGTCATAAACTATTATGAATGAGTGTGTTGCACTAGTGTCTAGATAATTATAGCTCAATAAAGGTCTAAACACTAGAAAATGGCAAGAATGTGATAGTTGTAAGATCAGTCTTGAGAAAAAGGATTATGAGAAGCTAGGCTTTGGTACCATTGGGGGATAAAGTCAAGGTAGAGCTTAAATGGCCTCAAAACACATCGAGAAAGATGGACACCAAAGGGAGCTCAAAACATAATATGAAATGTAAGATTGTATATTTTTTATCATTACAAATATATTTTCATGTACCTTGATTCCTTTAAAAAGCTATTGAACAACCAAATCTTGCATCACTATAATTAAAATATTTAATTTATAATTTTTATAAAAGACACCATTTTTTTGCTTAAATTTATAATAAATAATCTACATATTTTGACAAAGTTATTTCAAGTTTTAATTTAGTATTAATTACAATTAATTATTTAAGATCAAATTTTACTATTGCAATTGTACTTAATAAATATTTGTTATAGTTGTATTTAACAAACAAATTGAACTCCAACAATATTAGTGCCGATTAATTTGACAAAAATAGTATATCTTGATCACTCTCAATGAGTGACATAAAAAGAATACAAAAATGCAAATAAAAAAATCCATAATTCAAAATAGATTCCTTTCCCTTTCCCTTTACAAATGTTTAGATAATATTCCCTTGATCAAATCTAAGTTTATAATTTTTTTACCATCTTTGAACTTTTGATCCATAATCAATATTCAACCATAATATAAATCACCTATAAAATAAAATTAAAAAAATCCCAACAAACTTTCAAAATCATTTTAAATTTAATTCTTTATTTAAACAAATAAAATTATTTCACAAACAAAACAAATAACAACAACAAACTAAAAACAAATTTAATCAATGCATAACACTTGTGACAAAATTTACATTTATTTCTTTTCACTAAATAGGATAAATCCTTATTAAAAAATAGAAAAGAAACCTATTAAATACCAAATGTGATGATGATAGCATTGCATATAATCCTAAATAATGATACAAATATTGAATTAGAAGTTACCGAGATTATAGCATTTAAGGTGGAAAGAGAATAAGACCTTCTAGATAGTCAAGTGGAGTGTGGTGACAAAATAATCACTTTCTCTAGAAAAAATCAAACTATGATATCCACTAAAACTCTACTTTCCCATATCAACTACTTTCTAAGTTTAATAAAGTAGATTATAAAGAATGAGTAGTTTTGGGTTTATATTTTTGTTTGCTAAATATCTGTAACAATTAAATTTTGTACATTTTTATATTAATAAAATAAATTTAATGTAATTATATATATAGATAAGTAATATGTTTTTGTGTTAAGTACGATTTATGATTAAATGTTTGGTTTTATTTTTTCTCATTTATATTTATTTTTAAAAAAGAGATTATAAATATCATTAATTTTTTATAGAATTTAAAAGATTTTTAGAGATTTTTTGTAATTTGATGGTAAAGTAATAAAAGATGTGTTAATTGGTTCTAGTGTTGATTTCCTAAGTCTCGTGTGGGGTTGAGGTTGAATTTTTTGAAGATTTTAGGTATTTCCCTAACTATTAATTGGATTGTGAAATCCTTTGATGTGGTTGGACTATGGAATTTTTGATTAGAAATAATATTACTCTTTCTAGACCAAAAAAAGGAAGGAACTAGGTTGCCTTGCACCCTAATGATTTGTGTTTTGGTAATGTTGAAGTCAAACCCTTTGGATCTTATGTGTTTAATGAAATTTGGAAGTCCTAGGGGAGTGTAAAACATTTGATCAAGGATAATTATTTTTTTCTAGAGTTGATGGAAAATTCACTACTTATAGATCTATGTGGTGGAATGTAGAATGGAATAATAAACACCTTGCTCTTACCTAGGGGTGTTTTTCCAATTTTTGGGATTCAAAAGGGGTTTTCCTACTTCAAAGATACTTTTGATGATGTTAATTTAAAATGTTGAGAAAGGTTGAAAAGGGAATTTCATATCTGATGCAAGAGCATCCATGGCTCAATGCAATCTTGTATCAACCAATTGGTGTCAATTTCATTTTGCAATTTTTGATGTGGTTGAATTTCATGTTTGATGTGTGAAACTCATAGTTTGGTGTGAATTGGAATTTCTTGTAATGTGGGAAATTAAAATTTGAATTTTGATTCAATTTGGGTCAAATTGGTTGAATGAAGATCATGGAGAATATGATTTAAAACTGAAAAAGCAAAAAAAAAGCAGAACATGGCATGGGTTTTTGGGAGCCATTAAATTCATTTGTAACTCCAATTTTAAATGCTCACAACTCCTAAAAAATAGTGACCCAAGAGGTGGGCGCCCAAGTTTGAAAAATTTGTTTTTTGCTTTATTTGTGAAAGCATAAAAGGCATTTAAAGCCATATTGTATTTTTGAATAGAAGATTAAAATGCATATTTTATTCAAGCTTGAATATTAAATTGAATTTTATTTACCCTTCTTGGAGGTGGGGCATTTATTTCCTTGAGGTGCTTGGAATGAAAGAAAAATGATAATGAAATGCAATGAAATTACATTCCAGGAAATCATGAAGGGATAAAATTGAATCTTTCATTTTTGGAGAAGTTTTTCACAGAAAAACACAGGAAGAGAGGAGGAGGTCATGGCTTACCTCCAAGAGGGGATTTTATGGCGTGTTTTCATATTTGAGAGTGTTTTTTCAAGGAATAGAGACTACCAGGTGTTGCAAATTGAAAGGTTTGAATGGTGGAAGTGATTTGTTGTGCAGGTGTTGGAGAAGCTTTGTTGCAAGCTTTCATTTGCTGCTGCAAACATTTTTTTTTTGAGTCTTGTAAGGCTTGATGCAGTCTTGTCCATCATTGGATTGTAATAATTCATTTACCCATTTGTTGAATCAAGAAATTGCCAGTTGCACATTAAAATCTTGGATTGGAAATTGTATTGCAAAAACTTTCGTGTGTTGTTGAATGGTGTTTATAAGCTATTTAGTTTAATTTGCGGAAATTTAAATTATCTTAATTAGCTCATACATTAATACCCCTCATAGTTAGAGGAGAACTTATTATGTTTTGGAAAAAAATTCCATCTCTTTATTGTTGAACATTAAAATCTCGATGAATTTAAAATGGAATGAGTATTAATTTATCAAATGTCTACTAAAAGAATATATACAATGATGGTTGATATGAGGTAAATAATTGTTTGATTGAATAATAACTAGAACCTTGATTGTTTTGACTCTAAATGGGCTTATGTTTTGAGTCATATTTGATCTTCCATTATTGAGCCTAAGAAGCCTTGTTCTAGATGGCTTCTTATTTTGAAGAAAATTACTATGAATGTGGAATTAGTTTTTATGGAAATCCTCGTGAGAATTTATACTTTGTGTAATCAAGTTTAAACTATGGAACATGTTTTGTATTGCCAATTTACTTTTCAACTTTGGTCCTCATTTCTTGGTAACAAGTTGGGATGGGATATTAAATATATGATTTTACATAGTTTAAAATTGTATTTAGTTATGTGAAGTAATTTTTTATTGAACTTAATAAATGTTGGCTTGTGCCTACTAATCATATTTTATGGTTTATTTGGAAAAATAAGAACGAGGATATTTTCCAAGAAAAAAGGGAGATACCTTACTCAGGTTCAATATAAAGTGACCCTTAATAGCATTTTTTTTAAGGTCACCATGATTTTAGAGATTCTTAAGGAGATATTTCTAATCTTGTTGGAAGAAGGACTTACTATTTTTACAAGAAGGAGACCAAGATGCCCCACTTTTGGTGTGACAATAGGAAAAACTTGAATGAGAATAAAATTGTTGCAATTAATGAATACATGAATACATGAAGATGTTTAATGTTGAAATGGAGAAAAAGTGGTATGGTGCTAGAATATGGTTTTAGGACATAGAGAACACCCACTTTTTCAATTTCATTCAAGGATAACCCTTGAGATCTCAATGTAAAGGAGAAACAGATCTTACAAGCGGGTTGTCCTAGGGGTTGGATATAGATTAATGATGGGTTCACCACCAAGTTGAGACTTGGAAAATACAATGAAATGCAAGATGAAATGTAAAACCCTAATGTGATGCAAATTTGAAATTTATGACCTAAAAATGCAAATGAAACAACATAGAAAACTATAGAACAAAATATGTGCACCTGGAAATCTAGAAACAACTGGGAGGAGGTCTAAAACACTAGAAAATTTGAATTCAATGTTGAGTGGGACTCATTCTCCAAGCTGGGTGAATCAACCCTAAATCTGGGTTTCTGTGCAGAATAGGAATCTGCCAAATGGGTATCTGAATCTACAAAAATCTAAAATTTGACTGAAACTGGGACTCATTCACCAAAAGTGGTGAATTAGTCCAGTTAGGCTTTTCTAAAGCTTTAGAGTCTGGTCTTTCTCTTCTCAATATACTATGTCATTCTTGATTGAATTCTGGATCTGAAACCCTAATTTGCAACCTATAGGTGTTCTTCAATGTTCTTCAAGGCTTGATGACAACTTTAACAACTTTTCTCAAATCTTGGTCCTTAAGAAAATCTACAACCTAGACCTACAAATCACACACAAAGGAGAGGGAAAAATGTCGTTGGGTTGGTGGATAGGTGCTTGCCTTGGTCAAACCCCGTTTTGGTAATCAAACCCTAAAATATAATGAAATAGGAATGGAGAATAATGAATGAACAAAATATGATGTTGCAACTCACCAAACCCTATCAGTGAAGTGTTGTAAATATGCTTGAAATGGATTCAATGGATGTAGATATTGACTCTTTATTGAATAGGATAGATCTTGAATTGAACACTTGCTTGAATCATTAAACCCTACATCACAATTGTTAGCTCCAAAAAAAACATGATGCATGAAGTATTTAACATGATGCTTGATGCTTGAATGCTACTCTAAAATGCTTGATAATCTACCCTTAAATGCTCTTGAATTCTCTTGAATACACTTGTATACACTTGTAAACTCAAACTTTCTATAAGGATGAATACTTGAATGCTAAGGGTGTTAGGATGAAAATAAGTGAAATAAACTTGTACTTATAATCGATTATGCAAGAATTTCCAAAATTATAACACTACAAGCTGACATAAAATCTAGGAGAATAAAATCTCGTCAATAATTTGAATTAATTTTGATTTTGGGCCACATGGGACTCATTCATCCAAGCAAGCTGGTGAATGAGTCCCAACAGGCCTAATTTTTGGGACCATTTTAAAAATTGCTTAGAAAGGTGTGAAACTAGACTTGGGACCAAAAAATCTAGGTGGGACTCATTCACCCAAAAGTGGTGAATGAATCCCATATCACTAAATCTGGGCCACACAAGCCTGAAACACCTGAAAATTATGATTGGGTAATGATTTGTGTTGGGATTATCCTCGAAAAGATGCATTAAATGAGGCTTGGGGATATAAAATAAGGCCAATTAAAGCATAATAAATCCTAATTATTAGTGATAACCCTAGAGAAGTGTGAAAGTGTGTTACAACACTTTACAACACTCCAAATAAAACACCAATAAGCCCATTTATTTCACAAGGGCCCAAGACCTAATGTGAATATGTTAGACACATTGCTACACTAAATCAAGACCAAGTCAGGGGGAGCTTTTTCTGTCATTACAAATGTTAATAGACCTAAGAAGGTGAAAAATTCTTAACCAATAATAAGGACTAGATTTGAAAACACTGTGAAGGACTTGGATCGAAAAGATAATTGATCTACTCATTGGTACCTTTTTAATTTCATCAACAATCAACTATGTTGTTGGGAGTAATGTAGATCTTTGGTTGGGACGTATAGGTCTCTATTGGCATCTTTTATATATTTTGTCTTATGTTATTGCTTCTTTTGGTTGGATAGAAATGATGAAAGCACTATTGGTTTTGTAACATTGATTAGAATTAGATATTTTGTGATTTGACTTGTTGCTCCTCATATTGTACTTTTTTATTTTTGAAAATTATTTCTAATATATAAAAAATTAAGAAGATTAAAATCCAACCTAAGGTGTTGACCTTTACAATTGCAATTGGAACTACCAACCTTTGAAGCCTCAATTTGGAGAGGTAATATGTTCCCATCAAACTCTTTATTTGTATTTTGAATAAAAGGAAAAGAGTTTTAAACAAAGTAGAGGCCCAAATATAAATATACTCATCAATTTACTTTCTATGAAGATACGAAGTTGTTAAGTAATCCAATTGAGAGTTAGAAAGAAATATCAATCCCATGGCTATGTTAGATTCTATGAGAAGAAAGAACCAAGCTAGGATATGATGTCGGTTGTAGATCACACACAACTCCAATTGAAAAATGATCGAAGAAAAAAATAGTGGAATGGAGAGAGAATCATAAAAGAGAGAAAATAGAGATAATTGCAAGAGAATTTTGAGAATTATCATGTTGCTTTCACTAAACTAGTTGAGGTGAGAGGAGAGTGTTGTATATATAGAAAAATATGAACAAATATATTCAAGAGGTGCATTAAATCCAACTACTCATAATAGGTGGGAGGTTTTACCTACTTGGTAAATTCCAAAACATATGGCATAACCTACTTAGATAGAGAAAAACTAATGGGAGGTGACACAAGAAGCCGAAAGAGGGTGTATAACTCAAATACCCATGTGAGGGAGAGAGTGACACATGTAGCTAATGGATTCTACTAAGTGTCCTTATATTAACCTAAGAAATCTTAATAATGTGTAGGAAAAATTAAATATCCCCTAACATAAGGAAAATAAAAAAACCTACACTAACGCCTCCCCTTAAGTGTAGCTTAGGTGGGTGAAAAAATTGGTCTCGACAACCGAAGCCTAATGAGGTACCCATGTACAATGAGATCCCCCCCCCCCCAAAAGAAGAAACCCCCATAAGAGGAAGCCCACCCAAAATAGAGAGAAAATACCCCCTCAAAGTAGAGAGAGATAGAAAAGGACTAAAAATACTCCTAAAGTAGACACATGTTGCACCCCCAACAAAGCTCACAAATGAAGGAACTTGCTCTTAGTGGAGGTTCTGGTGAAGATGTTTGTGATCTACTACGATGTAGGACAATATTGAAGATCAAATATGTTTTCTTGAATCAACTCCTGAATGTAGTGCATACGAATCTTAATGTGTTTATCCCTCTAATGATGAACTAGATTTCATGAGATTTGCAACACACTCTGATTATCACAAAAAAATGACAATAGGATTTCTAAATTGAATGTTGAATTTTGTGAGAATATTTTGAAGCCAAATAGCCTTAGAGGTGGCACTAAATTCCTCTCGATACTTAGCAATATCCCATCAAGTCAATATCTACACCTATTGCATACTTTATCCTATTACTACCAATACCTTCAATGTAATGGAGAATCCACTTAGCTACTTTCCAATGCAACTCATGTGGCTCCTTCATGAATTAGGAGACCATGCCTACAACATATGAAATTTTGGGTCCCATATGAGTCAAGCAGATGAGATTCCCAAAAATTTGTTGGTATAAAGTGTCATCAACCAAGGGTGAATAACACTTAGCCTCAACTTTGACCTTTGATAGAAATAAAGTCGATGTAGGATTATAGTTAGTCATGCAAAATATATAGAGCATATCAAGAGAATACTTGGGTTGTGCAAGGAAGATACTAGAGAGTAACGTGAGTAATCTTAAAATTATATTGTAGTTGTCTCTATTTTCTCTCTTTCAATATTCTCTCTTCATTCCACTATTTTGATTTTTGATCATTGGTTGATTGGATAATTTGTGTGTGATCTATGACCAACATCATATCCTAGCTTATAGAGTGATATCCTTCTGCAGAATGTATACATTTAGATCAAAATAGTGTCGAGTGAACCAAATTGTTACAAGGAAGGAATCCATCTTAGTATACCAAGCCTGAGGGGCGTATTTGAGGCCATAAAGAGAATTTTGAAGATGAAAAATAAGTGAAGGATCCTAAATGAACCCTTATGACTACTCCATGTTGATTTCCTCCTAAATTTTATCATGAAGAAAATCATTTTTTACATCATTCTAATGAACTTCCCAATGATGGGTTGCAACCATAGCAAGGACAATTCAAATGGAATCCATTTTGGCAATTGACACAAAAGTCTCAGAGCAGTCAATCTTGGGAACTTGGGAGAATTGTTTCACAACCAAGTGAGCATTATGCTTGTCAATTTACCCATCTATTGTAATTTTGTTTTGATAGATCCTCTTGCGATGAACATTTTTTATTCACTTACAAAGAGGGACTAGATCCCATGTATGATTTCTCTATAAGGAGCTAAACTCTTCTTGCATAAAATCATCCCACTCAAGGATACCTGAAGCTTCCCCAAATCTCTATGGATCAAAAGTTGAAGCAATGAAGAGATGTTGAGCATATTGAAATTGTGACCTTGTTCTTCTGGAATCTGATGGATCACCAACACAGTCACCTATTGACTCTAATATTTGACAATTCTATAGAATCCTTGAGGGTACTGAGAGTTTGGAGGATAATCATCAACCTCTAAATGATGGCTATGAGAAGAATGTGAATCCTCATCAACACTGCTACCATATGAAGTGAAGGAAGAAGACTCCTCATCAATATTAGGAGGATTAAAATTCTCTGAATAACTATCTTCATGATGCAATGTCTCCAATGTAATAGTGGATGGAGAAGTGGTAGGAGAAGAATTGGAAGGGTTCTCCTAAAAAATCACTCCTCTCAATGAAAAACTCATGAGTAGTGGGATGGAGAAGCATGTACCCTTTTGCATCATCTGGGCACCTATAAAATATTCAAGGATTTCTCTGCAAATCCATAGCCTTGCATCTCTCTACTAGAATGTGGGCCCATGCTAGAGAACCAAACACTCAAAAGTTCTTAACTGTGGGTTTCCAACCAATCCAAGCTTGAAAAGCAATTAGGTTCCCCCTTTAGAGCTTTGTGGGGAACTTGATTCTAGATGTAACAACCATAGTTTGTGGCCTCTTCCATGTATTGAGGAGCCAAATATTTGGAGTGTATCATAAAAAAATTCATCTCCTTCAAGGAAATATTCTTTCATTCTACAACACCATTTTATTAAGGACTATATGGAAGTATTTGATGCATGTTGATACCTTATAAATTACAAAATTATTCAAATTGATTGTTAACATATTCACCCCCATTATTTGTATGTAAAATCTTGATGAAAACATTGAATTGTTTCTCTACAAAATATTTGAAATCTTAAAAGACTCAAAGACCTCAAACTTATCCTTGAGAATGTAAACCCAAGTGTATATAGAAAGGTCATCAATTAATGTCAAGACATATCAAGCCCTACTAAAGGATGGATGTGGAAATGGTCTTGCCAAGTCACAGTGTACTAACTCCAATAGTTGTGTGGTCCTCCATTATTTTCCTTTATCATATTTCTCCTTAGGATGCTTACCAAGAATGCATCCTTATAAAAATCCATCAAAAAATCAAATATAAGTCAACCCTAAAACCATGTCTTGTTGACTGAGCTACTACAAGTAGTGATAGTTCAAGTGGCCAAACTGATGATGCCACAAATAGCTCACCTCATCTAAATGAGTGAGTAACATTGTCGAAGGAGAGTGAGAAATAAAGTGAGAAAACTGATATAGTCTAGAATGATTATCTTCTTTTCCCATGGAAACTATTGACCCATTGTGCATTTTATTGGTTACCATTGTATCTAGTGTGAACTCAACTGAATTTTTAGATCCTGTGTGAATGATCTAATAAAAATAGGAGACTAGTTGAAAAATATGAAACACAAAGAAAATCTTAAAAAAATTCTTCACCCACATCAAAAGACCCTCTCCTATGCACTTCTATAGGAGTTTCATCACCCATGAATATGATAGGCATAACATGACTCTAGTGAGGGAAACTCATATTGTGATGAATCCATGGGGTCCAAAGCACCCAAGTCAATGATCCAAGTGTCAAGTTGTGAAGAAACAACAATAGGTCATTTCATTTCCTTTCCCCTTACTTTTATCTATGTCCTTAATAAACCCTTATGATGAATTTTATTTGACAAAACCAAGCACCTTAATATTATTCTTTTCGAGAAGATGTGAAAAGTGATCAATTTTTTTCTTTAAACACTTGTATTCATCATTGCTAGGCCCTCTATAGAAGGAACACTTGAATTTCTCCTTCTTAGGTTGTTCACCTTTTGATGAAGAGGTATGATAATTTTCTTTTGAAGTAGTACATTTATGATCTTTCTTCTTCTCTCCATGGTTCTTTTGTTTCTTATCAGGTTTTCTAGACCCTTTACATTCTTTGGTGCCCTAATTTACTACCACAAAATGAGACGTAGAGGGTTTAATTGTACCCATTTGAACCAAATTATCTTTCTCCACAATGAGTTTTGCAAAAAAATCATCTAGACAAGATATTTTGTAGGTGGAATCTAGGGCACATTTAGTAGCATGGAAATGAGAAATAAATATATAATAATTAGGACCGAGATTAGAAAGAATACTTAAGATAAATTTATAATCTTTCTTTTCAATTCCACATTGTTTTAACTGCAATCTAATCGCTTTCAATTTTGTGAACATTTTTTTTATAGTGTCAAAACTAGTAGGACTTAACCAGGCTATGAGTTCATTCTCTAGTTTATGACCCCTTAATTCATCATTCTTACCAAAGCGTGTTTCCAGTGTAGTCAACACTACATTTTGTGTAGTGGAAGATTCAATGTGAAGAGTAAGTTTGGAGATATAGACATGCATAGAATCCCAAATGCTTCATCATATTTATAATAAATGATAGGATGTCATCTCAAGAATAGGACCCACAAAGTGAATGACAACTTAGAAAGCTTAATACATTAGGATAAATTAATATGAACCAAATAATCAATTAATTAATGTTATGACTCAAAGGTTGAGACACCTTAATCCCAACATCAACCTTGTTCCTATTGATAAACTTACAAACAATGTAATTTTTGGGTTATAAAATAGAAAAACTTAATTTTGGGGCTATAGAGTTGGTTTTTGGCTAAAATAAATATTTGTATTTGTTTGGCACCCCTAATGGAGGTTTTTTTTGTATCATTCTCTTCAAGATCTATAAGAAAAAATCGGAGGCCCACTCAACCTCTTGGATCAAAACTTATAGCCTCTGGAAGTTTGCATTGGAAATATAAAAATGTGTTGGGCACATAAAAGAGATAGAAGGGGGGAGTTACACTTGGTGACCAATGTATTATATGTGTGTTATGATTGGAGATAATGAAACCAAAATGGAACACCCAATTTTATGATTAAATTATAATGAGGTTATGATAGGTGGAAAAAAAAAAAAAAAAATAGCTCATGGACTCATCTTGAGATTTAAGATTTGGGCACCATTTTTTGGGTGGTTTTAATTCATAGTTTTATAATTACTATTTGATGGTTTCATGTATTTTATCTCCTATATATTAGGTGCTTGAGATTAATTTTGCGTATATTTTTGTACATATTGTTAAGTTATTAGAATTCCACCAAATCTATGATTAGTGATACTCCTGTGAATACTTCTACAAGTGTATTGTAATTATGGTGTTTATTGAATAAGATATCTTGCTACTTTGGATTGTAGGGTTTTTTCCTTGTAATAATTTTGTCCATGTACATTCGTGTTATGGTATATTTCTTAATTCATGTTTATATGTGTTTATTCTTTCTATAATTGTCAAAATATTAAAATTTTCACAACACTCAAAAATTTAGTGTAGGAAGCATTTTTGGATAGCTGAATTTCTTTCATATCTCCACCAAAAAATTCACTAGACTCGTATCATTTAGAATATCCATTGCATTGGAAATAAAGGAGGAAGCATCATTTGAGAACAAAAAGGTTTTATTTAATGAACTATTAAAATTTATTCTTCCCCATAATCTATCAAATAACTTCTTGCATGGATCACATGATAGCCCGTAAACACTCTACTTAGTTTATTCTTGTTAAAAGGATGGGAATATGAGTTCTTTCAAAAGGATTGAGGTAGATCCACCCTACCATTCAATTTTAGTATTCCATGTTGATAGTTTACTAATGATAAAGGTGGCCATATAAAGCCCAATACGATATTTTAAGAGCAAGGAAAATTTCTACAAATCCCAAACTTGATGCAAATAAAAATCCATACAAAATGTTAATATATAAGAGGATTGAATTCACATATAGGATGTCACCAATTAACATGAGAGATTCTCTATAATACCATTATGAATTATTGTCCATATGTGCACTAAAAACCAAGAAAAAGTTAGCATAAAAAGGATTTGATTCATCAACTAATTTTGTAATTATGAATTATTGCCTAAGAATAGAATATTTCCAAAAAGACAAGCTTCTATTGTGTAAATATTGACATGAATAACTAAAGAAATTATAATCTATGAATCACTATATCACATGAATTATAAATGTTCCTAAAAATTATGTAATGTATTTTCCTCCAAGTATTCTAAATTAACAAAGTTACACCTTGTGGTCTCTTTCCTAAAGGAATTCCACTGGGGAAAGACACAAATATAGAATCCAACCCCTTATTGTTTAAGGATCTCTTTCCCAACATCTTAGGTTGAAACTTGGATTCTTGAAGGATTTGATTATCCTTTGTAGTGGTTCACTTTTCATACTCTACACTACTCAACCACACAAATAGAGGGTTCACAACTAATTGAACATCTGCAAATTTTAATTTTAATCGTTAATCTTTGGATGGCACAGGTGAGATCAATGGTTGTCAACCTTTTGTTTAATTCAAAAATCCCTTTTTACTGAAGTTGAGACACGTTAAGAATTGGGCCAATGAGAATAAACCACACTTGAGTCACTTTACACAACATTGAATGAGGGCCTACCTCAACCGCAAGGTCCTCGAATGGAAACATACAATTGGTGCCATGTGGGATTGATAAAAACATGTGTCATCATTGTGCACAATTACATCTTTTCACTAACACTTCTTTTATGAACCCATGATGTGAAGAGGGCATGTGATATAATGTTGCATGGAGTTGACACAACACTTGGTTACTTTGAAGAGGTGAGAAAAGGTGCCAGAACTACAACATGTCAAAGACATGTGTCACAGTTCTCTAACATTGCATCCTTAAACTTTCACCTTTAATAAGAATAGATGATAAATAATAAGTATGCAACACCAATAGGAAGACATAATTGAAGTATGATGCAAACATAAAATAAGCTATAAAGTAACATTGACCATGACACCTGTCACCAAATCGCGCCATCATAAATTTGAATTTTTTGAAAAATAAGAAGATGCACGATGAATTGAGAGTGGATGATGTAATAAGAATGCAACATTTGGTGCCAATGAGGATTGGAGTGGGGACCACTAGTCGGGCACATAACAAAAGCAACTTAAGTGACCTTTAAATCACATACGAAAAATGTTTACAAGAGGTCACTAGGAAAAGGGGGTCGGTTGAGCAATGAGCACGAGGGCTTCAAAGACAAAAAAATGACTAGAAACAAACCGAGAAAGTCACCATCAAAATAGAACATAAAGCGATTGGGAAAAACATAAGCCCTAGAATTTAAGCCTTTAGGGCTTAATACTTAGAAAATTCATGGAATAAGCCCTAGGGATTTTAAAATTCCTAACATGTAACTTGATTGCCTTGTTGGAGAAAGTGAGGCTAGACAAAACAACAAGCTTTTGATCAAGATTCATATTAGAATATTGAACATCAAAATTGGTTTAAAAATTTCGTAAGGCTAATTGGGTAGGAAATGCACATTTTCCCATTGAACAAAACTGTTATTCAAAAAATTACACGTCACAGTTTTCATGCAATAAGTAAACAACCAACACATTGTTTTTTTTATATCTTTGGATGTTTCAAACAAAGTGGTTAAACTCTTCCCAATTTCCAAACATGAGACAACAAGAGCCACACATTATTGAATAAAAAATCTTTTAATTTACCAACAAATTTAATAATAAAAAAATACTCAACAATACTCCTATCTAAACTTCTTACAATTTATATATTATTCCATAAAATTGACAAACTAAATGATAATAACTTAATTACCAATTAAAGAATTTTTGTCATATTACTATTAATTGTTTGACCATTATAACAACATTCATGGATGCATAATAAAAAAACTATGTTGGTTGGTAGGTTACTTTATCTCACATTAAAAAGCAGGCTCTGTGTTTTGTATGATGTATGGGATTGGTGGGAGGTTTGACGTCCTATTCAACCAGAGAGGAGAAAGTGGCAGGGTTTGTTGTATGGGGGTTGTTGGCTCCTGTCAAGTCAAGTGTTGGTGAGATTAGACGTACCAAATTGTTTGGTGGCCTTTCCATTGATATTATTTATAAAAAATATGCCAAATCAATCCTGATTGGACTTCTGTCATGGAGAATTTTAGCAAGAGAAATGATTGATTTTGATCTGGCATTGGACTTTTATGACCAACCCACAGATTGCGAGTTATTTGTTTCATCAATTCCATTCTTATTGGGGATATTTTATTCAACGTATATTCGATCTACCTGCCAAAACCAGCCATGAAGATGAACTGGTTCCAACTTCAAAAAAACCAAAAGAAATAATGTATAGTTCTGTTCTCACTGTAAGCACTATAATAGATACTTCTTATGAATCTTTTTCTTTCTGAGACTTATTACTTCCTAGTATTTCCGTACTTAAAAGACTCACAAGCCGGGTACCATACGTCAGCAATGGCTCTCATTCTTTTCTCTGTTTGACTGCACATTGCCTGTGCACGCACATCTGTGCTGCTGTTATTTACTATTTCTAATCACGTGTTAGCTTTGATTTAATTTAAAAATCAAAATTTAAAATAGGATTTAATAATATGATTGTTATAGTATTATGTACAGAGATTTCAAATATACAAACAATAAGAGTAATCTATAATGGTGGGCAATGCGTTTCTTTTTCATTGGTTTCGGGTTCCACTCCACTTTTCAGTTTAAGAGGTGAGACTTCTTGCCGGCCGTAGCTCCCATTCCAAGGGACTAGTCTCGTCCAACTTGTCCTAGGTATCCAAGATAAAGACGCTGGACTGTTGGATTGGGTCGTGGGGATATTCTTTTTAAAAAAAAGAGGTAATCTATAATGCATAATTAAATTTCATATTTGATGTTTCATGAATTTATTTATAAAATAGTTTTTTTATTTAAGGATTTCTTATTGGAATTATATTAGTAGTACTTAGGTAAAAGACAATCTTTTTAAATATATATTCAATTATTGATTTCTCTATAATAATTTATTTTTACATTATTATTATATTGATAATTTAATATTAAATTAGTATAAATATTTTAAATATAAATTTAAAAGATATAAATTAGATGAATATCTTACTATTGATATTTCTTAGATAAATGTATTTAAGATATTTGTACTAATTTATCTATATTTTTAATAAATTATTTATTGAGTAGCTTAAACATAACTATTTATTTTGTTTTCTAAAATATAGTGTTTTAGTTATGTGAAAAAGTTATGTTTTTATAGTTTTAAAAATAAATTATGCATTATATATTAATTTGGTAAGTACTAAAAAATTGTTTAAATAAATGATTTATCAATACAACTTGTAAAAATTAGAAAATTATATCTAAAGAGGCTAAATCAAAATGACAAAAATACAAATTGTAAATAAATTATTACTCTGTAATTTTTACCTGGAAAACTATTTTGGATTATCTATATGAATATTAAATTAAAATGCTTATTTAAACAATTACATAAGCACATAAAATTAAATAGATGAAAAATGACATATTTTATTAATACGAGTTATTTCATTTTATCTACATTATTTAATTTTATTTTTTTAACAAATATGTTTTAATAACACATTTATTTTACTTTTATATGTAACATTTTTTTTTTTATTATACTTAAAATTTAAAAAGTTAAATTGAATTTTTATTACTGTATAATAATATTTATATTGTATATCTTGATAAGGATGAAAGAAATTTAATATTTTTACAAATAGAAATAATTTATTAGATGTTTTGCTAGGTTACAACTAATATAAATGAGTTATTATATTTATTTAGGAGTTGTTTTATTTTATTTTAGAAGTATTTAAAAGTTATTTTATTTTATTTACATTTCTGACTTGAAGAATTATTTTATTTCATATAATATACTTGAGTATTATTTTAATTTTTTTTTTTAAAGAGTTATTTTATACTTATTTTACTTGAGAGTTATTTTATAAGTTTAGCTTTACTAAAAAATGTCAACTCTTTAATATTTCTGCTAACACTCAATTGATTACACTCCATCTCTTGTCGTCGTTGTAGCTATGCATCTCAATGTAAAGTTGTTACAACCACCTAAAATGTATCTAAGATATTTATATTAGTTTATTAGATTTATACACATACAATTAAACTTAATGAATATTTGACATAAAAATTACAATAAGAAAATCATATAATTTTTATAACTTGTATTACAACTCTCTCTTGCTTATATTATAATTATTTCTTCAATAGCTCTAGGAAAATTCACCGCTAACAATTCACCACCGATAAATTCCCCACCAACAATTCACTGCGGGAAAATTCACCGCCATGACAAATTATTTCCATACCAGTGACTTGCACGTGGTGAATTTTCCTTGAGGTGCATTTGTCATGCGAGATCAAACAATTAATTATAATATAAGATCAAACAATTAATTATAATATAAGATCAAATTTTTAAAAATTAAAAAAAATAAAAATTGAAGATTGTTTATATCATATTACTGCGAGAGTTTTGACTACATAAAGTACTTAATTCCCAAATTATTCCCACTTATGACCATTTTCATGAACAGAAGATGACTGCAACCATCAATGGCGATGACTTCAACATCTTTACGAACAAAACTTAAAATAATAGCATTCATTACATATCGACAGATAACGAATATAAAAAGTGTTCACAATTCATTGATTCGAAAGGCCAGCTTTTATCCTTTCAAAACCGAATTTTACATACACGTATAAAAGACCAGGAAATGCTCTTGTTATGCAGTCCTGATCACCTGTAAGACTTTTCCTTCTAAAAAACCACAACATTTAAAGGTTTTATATAATAACTTTCAGACAGAAATACCCCCTCCCCAGCAATAAATTTGATTTGAGATTGTTCTGTTATTGTTGATCTACTGTTTGTTTACAGAAACCAATAAATAATAATAGTAATAGGTGTGTATTTAGGTATTTAAGGGGTTTTAACGAGGGGACTCATGTCCATTGGGTAACTTCCCAGAACTCTCAAGAAATTAGTGAACTCCTGCAACTCCGCAAGCGCGTTCTGAGCCCGCGGGTCGGCCATTGAGGCCTCGAAGTCTATATAGAACAGATATTCGAAGTATTTGGCCGTTCCAGAGTTCGAATCGTCCACCACCCTTAGCGGTCGGTTCCTCTGCGGGCGGCTCTCGATCTTTGTAAGGCTGATGTCTCGGAAGGCAAAGGCGGAAAGCACCTTGAACAGGATGCCCGTCCCCTCGTCGTGGGCGAATACTATGCTTGTCTTGAACGGCCGGTCAACCCGTGGGATGACCGGCTCGCGTGCCAGCATTACGAACCGGGTCACGTTGCTTGCGTCATCCTGCATATTATAACAAGACAAATTTTTATAACTCAGAAGATTTGGGGGAAAACAATTTTCAAATAACATTAATTGTAATCTTTTACTTTTACTTTAATACAAAATAAGATAAGATTGGATAACGAGTCAAAAATGGTGGGTTTTAATTTATTTATTTTGATGAATAGGCAGATATCTAATAAAATTACAAATTCACCAAAAAAGAGGCGGATGGTAAGAAGGCACACTCTAACGTCACATGGGCAGAGTCTTGAAAAGCCAAAAAACAAGATTACATGGGTCTAACCCAGAAGTTTAACAACATGAAATAAAAATCAAATCATGCGGCCAAAGCAGTGTCGTGGATCTTGGGTCCTCATCCAGATTTTTCCCCCATACATCAGCGGGGTTTGGAATGATGTCTGAGTTTTAATTTAATTGGTAAGGATGATCATTTTTTTTAACTTTTACCACTTTCATTTGGAAGAAAACTTTTTCAAACAACATTAATTATAATATTTGATTTTAGTTTTTTTTTAAGAAAAGTATTAAAGAAGATAAAGATTTTCTATTTAAATAAAGATAAGATAAGATAGGAGTCAAAATTGGTAGGTTATAATTTAATTGGTTAGAGTGATGTTATATTTTATTATTATTTCATTTACATAGGTTCAAAAAAATTTGGAGGTGTTCCACTTTTGAATGACTTTGACTAATTTACTTTTCTTAATCTTGAGAACTTAACTTAAAAGATAAAGTATAATAAAAATAATAGTATTAAATTGTAATAAACTATAGTTAAAATTAGATAAAGTTGTATATAGTTTTCTATCATATGCTTATTATAATCTATGTCATGGATTATGGAAATAAAATATTTTTATACAAAAATATTTGCACTAAATAAATATCTTGCAATCTGCTATGATTAAATTTATAATATTTTAAAAACATTATATATAAAAAGAAATTTTGCTCACAAAAAAAAATATGTACATTATAGAATAGTATAAAGAATTTAAATTTTCACAATTCATATTAATGATTGAAAAAATTGATGGAAAAACTATATTGTTATTGAATATTAAATGATACTTTTTGTGTTATGAATAAATATCTATAATGACATTATTTTTGGATAATTTAAGAAAGATGAGAACATCAACATCATGCATCGATTTGAATTATATATCAAGTAAATAACATACAAAACATAATGTTTATTTGAAAGATACATTTTGTCATATATATGAAAGTAAGGAGATACATTATTACCTTAACAATAATTTCAATTTAAATGATATATTCAATACTTTAAATATAATGCCTATTTAAGTAACATTTTTTTTCAAATAATAAAAAATAAGAATGAAAAAATTATTGTCAAAACAATAATATTAATTTAAATGATATATTAAATATTAAAATACAAATAAGATATTATTTTATATTATATTAAAGTTCAAGAATATTTTTATATGTAACATATATCAGTATTTAGGATCATATTTTATGATCTATACCATGGAAGATGAAGAGAAAAGAATTCTCATACAACATGAATGATTGTAAAAAAAAATCACACAATTACACTAAAAAAGATTTTTAAATACATTTTTTTAACTAACACACTTTATCATAAAATCTCTCGACCATTATTATCAAAATTATATATTTTCTAATAAAATTAAACTACAATAATATATAAATAAAATTTTACTCCCATCAAATTTCATCAAAAATAAACAGCCTTATTTCTAATCTTCAATACTTTAATAAATGGAGACATTTATTTAAAACAGAATTGGTCATAGAAACTGAAATAAATCTTGGAGACATTTATATAAAACAGAATTGTTCAAAAGAGACGGTGTGCATGCATTCCAAGCTCTCCGGAATGAATTTTGACCTTAAAACTGTCCAGTCATTTGAGCTCTTTTGGTGAAGGCCAAAATAGAATCACCAACCAATATTTCTTACTATAAAGAATATATATAATATTTTTCTATAATACCTTGAATCTTTCTTATGGATCCTAATTTAACAAGGTATATAATATTTTTCTATTATAGCTTGAACCTTTCTTAAGGATCCTAATTCAACAAGGTAGTTGGTTCTAACAAACCTATTAAATGTCTTGTCTTACAGACTAATTTTGTCAAAGGCCATCATCAAGGCATTATTTTTCTTTTGGAAGAGAATAATGAAATGGGCAATTTAGAGGATAATCTGGCTGGCTAACTCTCCAGCATACGCTTTCCAATGCCCAGTCATTCCAAATAACTTTTTAGTTTTTTTCTCCTTAAATCAGCAAGCTATTCCATCTATTAAATAAATGCAGGAGGGGTCAAGTTTAACTAAAATTAGTTCAAATTTTTCACCATGATATCTGGGAAGAGAAAGCTTCATGAAACGACTGGTTTCTTCGAAAATATACTAAAGATGCACTCTTGATTCTTAAGACTACTTGATCTTATATACGTCGTTAAAATTATTTCAAGGAAAGCGAAAGCACAAGTTTCCAGACAAAATCTAACAGAAGGAAAACTTCAACAACACTTTCAGAAGAGTTGGTGGGTCTTTACGCCTAAGAAATCTATTATACACCACGTTCCACCTACCCCGAAAAAGAAAAGCGAAGAAATTTTAACCCAAAAAACACTGTAGAACGCAAATCTAATTGCTAAAAAATCTACTGTTTCAAGCTAAAATTTTGATTTTACGAGAATCGGTATGAATTTCCTGACAATTTCTGAACAAACGATAGAAACCAAGCAAACAAAAATATAAAAATACCGTGCCTGAATGCCGTCGGCGAGAACGGTGAGACCATAGATATCGGCCGCCCGGGCACTGGCGATGGCGGCGGTATCGCGCAGATATTGCTCAGCCACCACCTGCGCCGCCATGGCTGTGTCGTCGAAAGCCTCACGAGCAACCTTGAGACCCAACTTCGTTAGGCTGTGCTCGCACTGCGCTAATGCCTGCGGATGGCTGATGACCCGCCGCAGGTCCTCCTTACGCGTGCCAGGTAGCGCAAGGAGGCAGTGGTGCACCGGCAGCTGCACTTCGCCTACGATGTGCAGTCTGTGGCGGAGCAGCAGATCGTAATTACGGTGTATGCTGCCTCCCAGAGAATTCTCTACAGGCAGCACCGCACGATCTGCGACCCACAGTTCGACGGCCTGAAAGGCCGCTTCGAACTGGTCGCAGGGCACAGCATCACAGTCCGGATAGGCCTTGGAAGCGGCTGCCTCACTGTAGGCACCCGGCACGCCTTGGTAGGCTACCCGGAGCTGGGAGCCGTGCATTGGTGCCGGCGCCAAATCGGCTATGGAAAGGGGGCGAGGAAGTAAGGAGAAAGAAGAGGAAGTAGTAGTCACCAGGCCGGTTTCAGACCCGGCTGTCGAATCGACCTGAGATTTCTTCTCTACTTCTTCGTTCCCGACCAAGTGACTGTTCAGTATGGCGCAGGAGCTTTGCCACTGGCAAACTCTCAAATTCTCAAAGTCCAGCAATCTTTTATCATTACAATTGGGCTGCTGCTGGTCGAGCTTCGCCCTGGCAGATAACCTACTCGATCTAACAAACAAACCAAGATTACAGCGACTGTTGGTAAAGGATCCAAGTTGGTGGCTCAACGTATCCACCTTCAAAGCAATGCATCTAGCTCCGGCCACCATGGTTGAATACCCAAATGCAGCAAAAAGATCAAGCTCCTGAAATGATGTTTCTGAATTCTCTCTTCTTAGCCTTTGTGTTTGCTTCTCAGGCCAAGGGAAGAATTGAAATGGGTATGGTTTCCTTGTATACCGTACCCGATTGAATTGGTGGCTACGTCAACAAATTTGAGTTGGGGAATTGTCTTTTTCTTGCGCAATTGCATTTGGACGTCTTCCAACTTCATGTTTTAAGAGGATTCTTTGGAACTGTTTTAATCGTGGTGTTGGTAGTGGTGGAGCAGTGGCCCCACGCCTCCATCTTAGACTGCAAATCAAGATTCAACAGCTCTCTATTCTTTGTCCTCTACCCTTCCCTTCCTTTTACTTGTCCTTCTGGTCCTTACTAACCATCATGTAAGAATCGTGTCAAGCATGACATGTTTTTCCACAAGCCTACCAAACATCTCAAAGAAATTTTATTCAGGTGGGTGAATAGTGCATACGGCAAAGCAACGTGTGGTTTAGATCAATGGAGAATTTGGGGTTTGGATTAAGCAAGGTAAGTATAGAGGGTTAGTTGCAAACATGTGAGCTAGCTAAGCCGTCACTCGGGTCTCGTGTTAGGCATAAGGGGTTGGTCATTCTCACTATTATTCGTCGCTGGTAACAGACCAGCATCAGCATAAAACTATGGGCAATCATATGAAAATCATTTTTTTTTATAATATTAGCAAGTTAGATCTACATGGATTAAAATGGGAATAACAAGAGACCAGTATAACCAAAACCATGTGCCAATTTTTTTCCCTTTATAGGCACATGAAATTTACAATACCTAGTAAAGATGGACAAGTATTTTTTTGGCATTTTAAAGTGGGTTCAAGTGAGTAAATCAAGAGACTTTTCATGGAGATGACAATTTTTAATATTTTTGTATTAAATTATTATGTAAAGCATGGTGAACGATCTCTTATATATATGTAAAAAATGTTATCTAGAATGAAATAGAGTAGATTTTTTTTAATTTCTAATAGGTTAAAGATAGTCAAAGAATTTAAGAATTTGTATGAGTATAAAAAAAGATGTAGACAATTTTTTTTTTTTTTGCTATATTATAATCTTGTGTGTTGTCTTTTTTATTATATTATTATTTTGTGTGTTGTCTTTTTATTTATTATTTTCTAATGGTATTTATTGAAAATTGAGCTCTTTCTAATGAAAAGATTTTTATAATTTTTGGTCTTCATATTGAATTATTATATAGGATTAAATTAGTTATACAAAAAATATAATTCTATATGTGTGCTATTATTAATATCAATGCTAATATTTTTTTGATTGTTTTCAATTAGACAATTTTTTCAATTCAAACTTTTTTTATCCAAATCATACATAAAAGTTGATAAAGAGATCAAGTTAGTAAATATAAAGTTGTTTAAGTATTTTTTAATAGGTTTAAAGTATTTCTTACACTAAGGTTTTGAACTGGTTGTATAATTGCACCTACAATGTGACCTAGGATTGGAAATGGAAGGGATTCAAAACCTTAGGATGTGTGAAGTCAATTTCAATCAAATATTAGGTCAAATGCCATCATTTGCATATAAATACAATACTTAGATACTAGTCATTACATTTGAGTCAAAGGAAACTAGAGAAACTTGAATTGTTGCTAGGAAATGACATGTTTTAATTCAAAGGGTTTGAAGGCATACCTTTTCTTGGCTACCATGGTTCCCTCTGAGCAATGTAGAATACTTGTCCATGTTTGTCTTCTAGTGCATGAAATTCTAGTTTCCCTTGTCTATCCTCAGAAGTACTTGCCACTCTTTTGCATTTGCAATTAGCTTTCCTTTGTCTACAAGGTGATCCCACAATACTAGTTTACACTTTCAAGCTCCTATAGCGGCTAAGCCATGAGGAATTTGAAGATGATGCAAACTAGTGATTTGTGACATTTTGTCTATAGATTCTAAATATATTTTTTTCAAAAAATTTGGAATCAGATTGCACTTTTTTTCCCCATCTCCTTCGAAAACTAGTTTTTCTCAATAAACAACATTTTTAAGGACTGATGCTCACTGTATACAACATTACTTTTTTTGTATGAAGGATAAAATTCTTTTTTTTTTTAATTTAGATTTTTAACTACGATATCTAACCAGTTCATTTGGTTTGATAGTGTTTTATTAAATATTTTTTCCTTAATCAAGTTTCGAAGTCAAACCAATTACAATTCAAACATAGGTGGACTGTATACAACATAAAAAAAATTGTATGTATTGAAATTCAATTTTTTTTAATGGATCAAGGACATCAATACTTAACCTAAACATATTTTTTAAAATTTTATTTTGATAATCTACTATTTGTCCACATGTGCAAAACAAAGAGCTTGATTTTCGGTGAAAAACCTATGTGTAATAAAACTAAAAAAACAAATACATAATAAAACCAAACCATATTAAAATTATATTCGTTGGATAGCTCGTTCTGAGGAATACCATAATCATTTGAAATAAATTTTAAATGAATTCATTTGATCCCCCAAAAGGTAAATCAAAAGTGATTTTTTATTAGCATTTTGATAGGTGTAAAGGAGAATTTGTTATAGGTATGGTTTAAAACTAGCGAGGTTCTATCCAAGGGGGTTTGATCTAAGGTGGTTTGATCAAACTCTCTTCAATTGGAATCCTTAAAATGGAAATTTTTAAGGTTTGAATTATTGTATTTTCTAAAAATATGCGATTTCAACAAAAATCAAAATCTCCCAAAAATTGTAAACCAACTTTGTGGGATCACCCTACAACGTGGGCAATATTCTAGAAGGGTTGCCTCTACTTCTTCTCACTTTTTCATTAAATGCAAAGTATCCAATTGTGTAGACAAATGGCTGATAATATCCTCCTTCATGTTAGACAAAAGATTAATCAATTCAACTCTAAATACTCCATTTGATGATTTGTTGATGGAAGATGTCCTATATCATCTATCTAGATTTCTTTGTGAAAGACCTTGAATAATTCTTGCATTCCTTGCAAATCTCCTCAAATGGTGCTTGATAAATATCTTCCACCCCAATGAGTTTAAGTGCATCTATGCAATCCTCATTAATCCCCCTCAAGAATATCAACTTTAAAGACTCATCAAAGAGTCTGTTTTAGTGAGATTTCTTAAGGAAAAACTAGAACCTTTCCATGTAATCTTCCAAAGATGCATCCTTCTTTTGTGACATCCTAAAGATGTCATCTCTCTTTCTGTCAATTCCTCTATAGTAGTCCTAGTACTTCTCAAGGAACATTGTCTTCATGGAATTCCAATTAGGAACATCTCTTCCTAAACCCATGAACCATCTCAGAGTGGCATCCTTCAGTTTTTCTAGAAATAGTTTCAACCTATGTGCATTTGTTGTGTAATCATAACTTATACAAAGCACATTAAACTCAAAGAAGAAGGTATCTAGGTCCTCAATGACCAACCAATAAAATACATGCAATGTTGAAGGAAGTATATTCTTCAAGTTAGTTTCTCTCTCTTGGTTAGTAATGGGGAACTCGAAGGTTACATGCTCTGATGGGTCATCCACCGCTACATCGCCCATGGTTTGGAATGTATCCTCTATATTTGTAGTGGATATTGGTGTTAGGGAAATTTATTCTTTAGGAATACCCTTGATCTATTCACTTTGATCACCAATATCCTCTATAGCTTTGTGTGTTGAGGGGAGAAATATTCCAAAAGCATCTCACTACCTCCACATACAATAGTTGTGACTTCTTGTGTCAATGAGTCAGGCATAATGTTAGTAAAATATTCTGGTATTAATGGATTAAATCTTAATTATCCTAATTATGGAAATAAAACACTAAACTATGAAAGCTTTGAAATAACATAGAAGAATATTGAATGTAGCACCATCCCCAACAACAGTACCAAAAATGTAAGGCCCAACTAATGCATGGTCAACTTGGTGCTAGACGCACAATTGAGAGGTGGTTCTTATTTGAACAATCCACTAAACCCTCGCAAGGCTCCATTTAATTATCGACTAGGTCTATGTAAACTTTTGATGATGTTGGCACTATACACTAGTAGAATTTGACAAATAAATAACTAGGCGATTAAAAATTTATCACAACAAATAAAAATGACTTTGAAATTCTACTAATTTTTGGTAACTCAGCTATAAATGAGTAAATAAATGACTAATTTGGTCGTCGGGTAAAAAATTATTTAGTCACACAAATAAAAATGACTAAACAATTAGTCACACAAGTACAAATTAGACAAAATTTTAAAAAATTATTTGGGGAAATGATTGGTGGGATTCATGTATTGCACATGATTATGCATTATTCTTGTTTAGAATTTTGTGATTCTGCATTATTTCGGCCGTTTAGATAACTACACTGATCAGGCGCGTGAACTACATTGAGGTGCCTCATTTTGAGTTACAACTGTTGGGCGTGTGAACTACACTGAGGCGTTTTAAGTTACAACACTTGCATGGGCGATAAAGATTGTTTGGAGAGGACCTGGAGAATTCTAAAAAGGAAAGCAAGGGCTTCGGTGTTTGTTGCAAAGTATTTCAAGTTTGAAATGAAGTCGGATTTGGGGACGCCCTCTACAACGAATTCAAAGGTAATTCGAAACCCTCATTACATTAAACACAAAATCTATAGCTTTCTAATTGGAAACTTACAGTAGTTACAATCTATTGCTCTTAATAAAAAAATTTACAATCTTGCCATTGTTCTGCTTCATAATGTGTTTGAGCTAAATATAATAAAATTTGGGTGTCAATGCCAAAATAGAATTTCCTCAAACAATTTTGATACATTTTCACTGCAAGCACAAAATTTCCTTGTGCAAAGTAAACATGTGCTAGATTTACCCACACATCAGGCATTTGAACAAAGTTGTTTCCTGCTACAACTTCTTGTACCTGTGTAAAAATTTCCTTTACAATATCAAACCAACCCCTTTCAGCTAGCACAATGGCTGCCCCATTTGCAGCATAAACATTTCTTGGTCTCTATGCCAACACTTTATAATACATTTCTCTAGCCTTCTCAAGGTGTTGTGCCTCCACCTTTGGATCCCTCCTCTCATTGTGAAAAGCTGCAAAATAATTCCAATTTCCAAGTGAAATGTCAACATAAGAATTCTTTGCATTTGATTCACTTTGTGCAACTTTAATCGTTTCTTTTGCTTTAAGCCAGTCATTTGTTTTCAGTTCCATTTTTCAAAGCATAGATTATAAATCATTTGATGAGATTTTGTCCACCTTAAGTGCATACCTAATCAATTCTAGGCTTAGTTGGATCTCATTTCAAGCTTGAGCCATGGTTGCAAGACGTAGATATGCATCCACATAATCAGGAAACCTGAACAACAAAATAATTTAATCCACCTATTTGGGACTGTAAAATAAAAATAGATGAATTAATCTATTTTTCAATTATAGGTTATTTTAATCTAGAATTTGATAGAAAGATTGTTGATGAATGGTAGCTTCAGTCAGATATAAATGATGATTGTTGAAAAGAAACATCATCATTTATATGAGATCAAGGCTATTCTTCATAATAATCAATTCTGGAAAATAAGTGAAATCGAATTTATAAGCATAGATAAATTTGATAAAATAAATGATGTTAAAATTATGTATTTATATAAATCGGAATTCATATATTTATCCGCCACTTTGGTTTTGTGTGTGTTAAGGCACTGACCAAATGTTAGTTGAAACATATAGGGACCCGCATGCTCAAAGGGACACATCCCATGAGCGGACGTGTCTCCACTTGTGGAGACACGTCCTCTCATGAGACACATCTCTTAGAAGCGGGTCTCCATACATACTTATGGTGGTTCCTCATTGATATGCAAAACATCAAAATTTATTAATGTTCTGCAATCAGCACATTCGACATAAAGAAAAGAAATCTGGAAGTTGTTTTTGACTTAGAATTATCACTCACAAAATTTTCAGACCTTAGTGTTTCCTTAGATTTATTAGGATCCTATTTGATAAAGATTTGATTACATTTACATGGTATCAGAGCCAAGTTGTGTGAATCCAAATCAAATCTAAATATCAGATTGCTCTAAAAAATTTGTATCTTCTAAAATCGAATTCACATCACATTCTTCATAATGTCAAGTGTGATCAGATTTGAAGATCGTCTTGCAAGAGTAGACAAATTCACATCATGGAAATTTAGAATCATGATGATCCTTAAAGAGAATAAACTAGACTCACTTGTGGGAGAAAATAAAAGGGAACCATAGGCTGATCCTGAGAAAACTCAATGGATTGAAAACAATGAAAAAGCCATGAAAATTCTAGTAGATGCAGTTAGGGATCATATAGTACCCATCCTAGGAAAACATGAAACTGAATATCATATGTTCAAATCTCTTGAGAGAACCTATGAGATCAACAACAGGTCAGTAGGACTCTTGCATTAAAGAGGCAAATCAATTCAATGCTCAAATAAACAAAGGAGAGTCAATTAATGCATACTTCATGAGGATCATTGAACTAAGGGATCAATTATCCACAATAGGATATCAGATTGATAGCAAAGAGTTAACTCTAATTGCACTAGGAGGCCTACCTAACTCATGGGATTCATTTGTTCAAGGAATAAGTGCGAGATCTAAACTCCCCAAGTTTGATAGGCTAAGAATTGACTGCCTTCAAGAAGAAACAAGACTCTCCACTAAAGAAAATAAATAGAAGAACATAGATGAAGAAATTCATGTACTCAACACAACGTCTAATAAAAGGAACAAAAAAAACTCCTACAAGAAAGGATCTTTCAAAAGAAAGAGAAATTCCAATGGAAAGGGATCTTTTAAGAAGAAAGACATCTCTCAAGTGCAATGCTTTAGATGTGATCAATATGGCCACTATGCAATGAAGTGCCCTGACAGATCAAAGCAACAAGCATATTTTTCCAACGTAGGAAAGACAAAATCAGATCATGAATTTGAGAACTTTGTGTTCTATACAACCTTATCTAGTCAAGTATCTAACAACACCCACAACTGGGTAATTGATAGTGGTTCCTCTAGACATATCGCATGATTTTGAGAACACCTAGACACTATGAATGAAAAGTCTGATGAAGAAGTAACCATTGGGGATGATTCTGCACACCCTGTAAAAGGGGTTGGAACTTGCTCCATCAAACTAAAATCTGGTCTTTCTCTTCAACTCACTAGAGTCTTATTTGTACCTGGAATAAAGAGGAACCTAATATCCATCTCTGCCCTTGAAGACAATGGATATAGAGTTACCTTTATGGATGGGAAATTTCTAGCATGGCCTAAAAACTCTACTATCAAGAAAGCCCAAACCATAGGTGTAAGACAAGGGTACCTTTACAAACTATGCACTGAAGTTAAACAAGCCCTTACCCTTGACACCTTTGATTCAAATGAGATTTGGAATAGAAGATTAGGACACCTTCATTTTTGTGCCCTACCTTCTGTGGAAAAAAATTGTAACAGGTTTACCTAAGTTAAAACCATCTCATGAAGGAACTTGTAAAGGTTGTGCCTTAGGAAAGAATACAAAGGGATCCTTTCCCAATAGTTTGAGCAAAACCCTAAATGTGTTAGAACTGGTTCACTCAGACTTATATGGACCCATGTTTGTACCCTCTAAAGCAGGATTTCTATACTATGTCATATTTGTAGATGACTTCTCTAAGAAAACCTGGATCTATTTCCTTAAGTGTAAAGAATCAATAGAAATCCTCAAAAGGTTCAAAGAGTTCAAAGCCCTTACTGAAAACTTCTCCGAAAAGAAAATAAAAACCTTAAGGATAGACAATGGGAAAGAATACACCTCTAAAAATTTTAAGGAATTCTGCATGAGTGCTGGAATTAAGAGGGAGTTCACAGTTGCCTACAACCCTCAACAAAATGGGGTTGCTGAAAGAAAGAATAGAACCATTGTAGAAGTTGCTAAGGCAATGTTACTTGACCAAAACATTGAAACTTATTTTTGGGCAGAAGCCTCTAGGACTGTTGTCTATATACAAAATAGATGTCCTCATTCCCATCTTGACAACAAAACTCTAGAAGAAGCCTTTATCGGCATAAAACCTGACATTAGTCATTTTAGGATGTTTGACTATCATGTCTATATTCATGTGCCCAAAGAGAAGAGATTCAAACTAGAACCTTCTGGAAAGAAGGGGGTATTTGTGGGTTATAGTGAATCCTCCAAAGCCTACAAGATATTCATACCCGTGCAAAAGAAAATTGAATTGAGCAGAGATGTCATCTTTGAAGAAGACATTGCATTCAAGAGGGCACAAAGTTCTAGTGAGATAGAAACCTATTCCCCTAGAGTACCTGAAACAAAACCTTCTCCTGAGATTCAAAGGGAGCATCTTGAGGAAATTCCACATGAACTTCCTTCTACTTCGGATGAGAATACAAATGACAACGACAAAAAGAGACCACTTTGGGCCAGAAAGATGATCAAAGAAGCTGAGGATCATGCAGCACCCGAAGGAACGTTCGGGGAAAGCAAAAGACCCAAACGGTTCTCTAGCTATGTTGCTCTAATGAACACATCATAAACTCAGAACCTATCAGTGTTACAGAAGCTTTTCGACATCAAGCATGGAAGGATGCAATGACAGAGGAATATCAGTCCATTCTAAAGAATGATGTATGGGATATAGTGCCTAGACCAAAAGAGAAATTTGTTGTCTCTTCCAAATGGCTCTTCAAAATCAAGCATGTTGTTGATGGCAGTATAGAAAAACATAAAGCACGTTTTGTGGCAAGAGGTTTTTCTCAAAAGGAAGGCATTGATTATGAAGAAACATTTGCACCTGTTCCCTGCTACACATCGGTAAGAATAGTACTAGCCATTGTTGTAGCTAAAGGCTGGAAGATCCATCAAATGGATGTGAAAATTGCCTTCCTGAAAGGAACCATTGAAGAGGAAGTCTATCTGGAACAGCCTGAAGGTTTTGTGATACATAAACCTGGCTCACATGTGTGTAGACTGAAGAAATCCCTCTATGGACTTAAACAGGCTCCTAGGGTCTGGTATGAAAGAATTGACAGCTATCTCTTGGGACTAGGATTTTCCAAAAATGATGTTGACTCCAACCTCTACTTCAAGGTAATCAAAGGTGATATGCTAATAATTATTTTATATGTTGATGACCTGCTGATAACAAGAGAAGATCACCTCATTTCTCAAGGAAAGAAGGATCTAATTTCTGAATTTGACATGAAAGACTTGGGTATTCTACACTACTTCCTAGGTTTGGAAGTATGGTAGAAATTAGAGGGCATTATACTAAACCAAGGGAAGTATACTATTGATATTTTGAAGAGATTTGGAATGTTGGACTATAGACCCATGTCTACACCTATGGAAACCAACCTTCACAAACTGAAAGAAGCTGCAACAGAATCCAAGTGTGCAGATCCAACCCTTTATAGACAGATGATTGGATCCTTGATGTATCTGGTTAACACCAGACCTGATATTTGCTATGCAATGAATGTCCTCGGCCAGTTCATGTGTGAACCAAAGGAAATTCACCTAATGGTTGTGAAACATATTCTGAAATATCTTCAAGGCACTATTGGATATGGTCTTCTCTACAAAAATAACCAACTAGATCTACATGGGCACTTTGATTTAGATTGGGTTGGAAGTGTAACCGATCGGAAAAGCACATCAGGATGTTGCTTTAGTTTATGATCAACTATGATCTCCTAAATTTGCAGAAAATAGTCTTCAGTTGCACAGAGCTCAACAAAAGCTGAATACATTGCAGCCTCTATGGGAGCAAGAGAAGCAGTTTGGCTTCGTAAATTGCTTGTGGGACTCTTTGGTGAGCCCTTGAATCCTACAATTATTCATTGTGATAATTAGAATTGCATCAAAATCTCTGTAAATCCTGTCTTCCATGATAGATCCAAGCACATTGAAATCCCCTATCATTATGTAAGAGATATGGTGGAAAGGAAAGCGATCCAGTTGGAGTATGTTAGTACAAATGATCAAACTGCAGACATTCTCACCAAACCTCTCTCCCAAATCAAGGTAGATCACTTCAGGAAGAAACTTGGTATGGTTGAAATGTAATTTGATAATTATGTATGAAATTCAAATTGTTTATAAAGTGTACTAATATATAAAGATTTTTAATGTGTAAACTCTTTTGTCATGTGTGTGACTCCATGACCTTATGGGCCTACTCCCCCTGTGTACATTATTGAAAGGTGACGATCTTTCTAATAATGAACACTTGTATTTGACATTGTAAAATGACGACTCTACAATGATGAGTTAAACTATCATGATAGATATCATGTGACTTGATATTTGTGGACATGTCATGATAGTATCTCTTGGACACGTTGATGGATATCATGGGACTTGATGTCATCTGAAGATCATTGTGATCCTTAAGAGATAAATCATGGTGGATATTTATATCCGTGGATATGCCATGAATTATGGTAGACATCATGTGACTTGATGTCAGTGCACATACCATAATGAAGATGTGTTATGAAGAATTTCATGTGACTTGACAATATTGAGAAAAACATACCATGTCTTTGATATCACGTGTGAAGGTGATATCTCCACTTATTTGATTTGAAATATCTTCCCTAGCTTAGAGGGAGTGTTGATGAATGGTAGCTTCAGTCAGATATAAATGATGATTGTTGAAAAGCAACATCATCATTTATATGAGATCAAGACTATTCTTCATAATAATCATTTCTGGAAAATAAGTGAAATCGAATTTATAAGCATAGATAAATTCGATAAAATAAACGATGTTAAAATTTTGTATTTATATAAATCGGAATTGATATGTTTATCCGCCACTTTGGTTTTGTGTGTGTTAAGGCACTAACCAAATGTTAGTTGAACAATATAGGGACTCGTACACTCAAAGGGACACGTCCCATGAGTGGACGTGTCTCTACTTGTGGAGACATGTCCTCTCATGAGATGCATCTCTTAGAGGCGGGTCTCCATACATACTTATGGTGGTTCCTCATTGATATGCAAAACATAAAAATTTTATTAATGTTGTGCAATCAGCACATTCGACATAAAGAAAAGAAATCTGGAAGTTGTTTTTGACTTAGAATTCTCACTCACAGAATTTTCAGACCTTAGTGTTTCCTTAGATTTATTAGGATCCTATTTGATAAAGATTTGATTAGATTTACAAAGATAAAGCATAATGCATTGAAGGACACATAAAATGTTCTAAAATGAAGACTAAAATAGGTTGCCCATAAAAAAAAGAGGAAAAATGAAAAGATAGCATACAAATGATTCATTTGAGGTTTTTGATAAGATCTCATTTAACTATGTCAAATGGATTTAGAAAGGACAAAGCATATGTGATTGACTAAAATTTTGAGGTAGCTTATCCATCGTCATTGTATATATGATCTTCTCTTGCATTCCATTTCTACAATGGTTAAGTTTGGTTAAAGCTCAAGAAGCCTAGACATCATCATCATATGGATCATCTTCTCTTAGACTCTATTTTTGTAATGGTTCATCATCTTCAAAATCAGAGTATGCATGTCTCCTTCGTGATTTTGTTGAAACTGGAGAATTTGTCTCACCATCATCAGAGTCTTCTATACATTCAGGTGCAAAAAGATCTTGGGCATTTTATGTATCATCTTGTGCCTTATCACTCATATAATTTTCCTCATCTTCCATAGAAACATCAGGTTCCTCCATATAAGAATCATAAGCCATGTGGTCCTTATCCTTCTTCTTTTATTCCTTTTCCTTCTTGTGTTTCTTCTCAGACTGACCAGCCTCATCATCGTCATCATCCATGTCCTTACACTTACTCTTCCATAATTCCTTCACACGTTCAAATTGCTCCTCTTATTGCATCACCCACTGAAGTTCTTCCTCTTGCTTTCTCCTTTCCATCTAAACCAAGTTCGTTCTTCATCAACTTTTCATTTTTCTTCATCAACCAAGACAAGTTGGCATGCTATTTTAATTGTTTCTTTTTCTTTAAGCCAGTGATATGTTTTCAATTCCATATTTCCAAGCATACATAAATAAATTTATGAGTTTTTATCCACCTTAAGTACATCCCCAATCAATTCTAGGCTTAGTTGGATCTCATTTTGAGCCTGAGCCATCATTGCAAGACGTAGATATGCATCCACATAATCAAGAAACTTGAACAATATTGGCCTATATAAAAGATTTTTTTTTTTAGTATCATGTAGTTGTTCAAACAACCTACCAAGATTAAATAGTGTTGTGACTTTATCCCATGGTAACTAAAGTGAAAGACCACCTTTTTCTAGTCAATGGAAGAATTGCATATCCTTAAAGCGCACAAAAAAAACTACAAAATTGGCACTAGGCTTTTATTTATGAACTCAACCCAAATGCCATTTCCTAATGCCTCCATAAAAGTTTGTTGAGCCAACTCTAGCTCATCATGCTCAAAATGAAGAACCCCAATGTTGTTTAATAATTCAATGGGCACTTCTTCTCTGCTCTTCTTCAAAAGAGACTTTGTTGTCTTAAAAGAATCTAAGGCTGCACTGGGGTCTTTCGATATTAATAACTCACCCATCTTGATAAATGTATGTGCATCATGTGGATCTATGCAAGTTTCCTTTCTTAAAGTTTCCAAAGCCTTCTCTGCCTACCCTTTCTAAGCATATATATGGCCTAAAATTTTTAAGCTCTCAAAGTTCTCAAGGTGGACCTCTAGAACCTTTTCAAAATTTGAGAGATAACTCTTAAGATCTCCTTCTTTAATTGAACCTATCCACAAAATCCTATGGCCTTTGGCTTTCCTTGATTGATGCCATGCAGTAGTGGCCAGTGGTGTCATAATCACCTTTACTATGATAAGATCGTGCAAGATTATAATATGAATTATATTTCATGAGAGGGTGGTCAATTGAAACAAGAGTTGTCTCAGTCAACTATTCCACAAGAAAATGTTGCCCTATGAAGAAAAAATGATTTGCTAAATAATTCAATGCCATTGCATAGTACGGGTATAATTCAAAGGCTCTACGCATCTTTTCCATTCCTTAATGAACACTACCATTTTCACTAATTGTGAGAATCCTACAATTAAAAAATGCACAAAATTGACCACAGATATTTTTCCCCATTTCAAATAGCAAAGTTGCCAAAAAAATATGTTTAAAACCTCCAAAAAAATGCAAATAAAATCACGCTAATTTTTGCACAAAAAAACCTTGATACCATAGCTTGTTTCTTACTATTATGCTTTGATATATTCTTTCCAAGCATCCATAGCTTGTTTGAAATCACCTATTTTAGGTTTTTAGCCATAGCAACAAGGTAGTGAACTATTTGATAAAATGATTTGGTAGACATGTATGAAAAATGTGGTAGCATAGACAAGGCAATGAACTTTAGAAAAAATGCCTCAAAGAAATGTTGTCTCATGGTGATGGAATGCCATGACAAATGGCATGACAAGTGAATTGTTATGGATTGTCATGGCATTCCATCACCGTGAGACCACATTTCTTTAAGGCATTTTTTCAACCAGTTCACTGCCTTTTCTATTATGTTGCTTACTATTATGCTTTGATAGATTTTTTCGAAGCATCCATAGCTTGTTCGAAAGCACTTGTTTTAGGATTTTAGCCATAGCAACAAGGCAGTGAACTATTTGCTACTAGAGAAACTTGAATTGCTACTAGAAAATGACATGTTTTAATTCAAAGGATCTGAAGACATACCTTTTCTTGGCTACCATGGTTCCCTCTAAGAAATGTAGAACACTTGTCCATGTTTGTATTCTAGTGCATAAAATTCTAATTTCCCTTATCTATCCTCAGAAGTACTTGCCACTCTTTTGCATTTGCAATTAGCTTTCCTTTGTCTACAATGCGGGAAATATTCTTTAAGGGTTGCCTCTACTTCTTCTTTCTTTTTCATTATATGAAAATTATCCAATTGTGTAGCCAAATGGCTAATACTATCCTCCTTCATGTTACATAGAAGATTAATCAATTCAACTCTAGATAATCCATTTGATGATTTGTTGATGGAAGATGTCCTATATCATCTATCTAGCTTTCTTTGTGAAAGACCTTGAATAATTCTTACATGCCTTTCAAATCTCCTCAAATTGTGCTTGATAAATATGTCTTGCCCCAATGAGGTTAAGTGTGTCCATGCAATCCTCATTAATCCCCCTCAAGAATATCAGCTTTAAAGACTCATCAAAGAGTCTATTTTAATGGGATTTCTTAAGGAAAAATTAGAACCTTTCCATGCAATCTTCCAAAGATGCATCCTCCTTTTGTGACATCCTAAAAATGTCATCTCTCTTTCTATCAATTCCTCTACACTAGTCCTAGTACTTTTCTAGGAATGTTGTCTTCAGGGAATTGCAAGTAGGAACAACATCTCTTCCTAAACCCATGAACCATCTCAAAGCAGCATCCGTCAATTTTGTTGGAAATAGTTTCAGCCTATGTGCATCTATTGTGTAATCATAACTTCTAAAAAGCACATTAAACTCAAACAAGAAGGTATATGGGTCCTCAGTGACCAACCAATAAAAGACATGCAATGTTGAAGGAAGTATATTCTTCAAGGCAGTTGCTCTCTCTTGGTTAGTAATGGGGAACTCGAATGTTACATGCTCTGATGGTTCATCCACTACTACATCACCTATGGTTTGGAATGTATCCTCTATATTTGTAATGGATAGTGGTGTTAGGGAAAGCTCTTCTTTAGGAATACCCTCACTCTATTCACTTTGATCACCAATATCCTCTGTAGCTTTGTGTGTTGAGGGGAGAAATATTCCAAAATCATCTCGCTACCTCCACATACAATAGTTGTGACTTCTTGTGTCAATGACTCCTACATAATGTTAGTAAATGTTCTAATATTGATGGATTAAATCTTAATTATCCTAATTTTGGAAACAAAACACTAAACTTTGAAAAATTTAAAATAACATAGAAGAATATTGAATGTAGCACCATCCCCGACAACGGTGCCAAAAATGTAAGGCCCAATTAATGCTCGGTCAACTTGGTGTTAGACACATAGTTTAGAGGTGGTTATTATCTAAACATTCCACTAAACCCTTGCAAGGCTCCATTTAATTATCAACTAGGGCTATGTAAAATTTTGATGATGTTGGCACTATACACTAGCAGAATTTGGCAAATAAATGGCTAGGTGACTACAAATTTTAGTCACAACAACTAAAAATAACTAAATTCTACTAATTTTTAACAACTCGGCTATAAATGAGTAAATAAATGTCTAATTTGGTCATTGAGTAAAAAATTATTTATTCACACAAATAAAAATGACCAAAAAATTAGTCACACGAGTACAAATTAGACAAAATATTTAAAAATTATTTGGGGAAATGATTGGTGGGAGTCATGTATTGCACACGATTCTGCATTATACCCATTTAGAATTTGGTGATTCTGCATGATTTCAGTTGTTTAGACAACTACACTAATCAGGTGCGCAAACTACACCGAGGTGCCTCATTTTGAGTTACAGTAGTTGGGCGCATGAACTACACTAAGGCATTTTGAGTTACAACACTTGCATGGGCGATAAAGATTGTTTGGAGAGGACATGGAGAATTTTGAAGAGGTAGGCAAGGACTTCAGCGTTTGTTGCTAAGTATTTGAAGTCTACAACGAAGTCAGATTTGGGGATGCCCTCTGCAGCGAATCCAGAGGTAATTTGAAACCCTCATTACATTAAACACAAAATCTATAGCTTTCTAATTGGGAACTTATAGTAGTTACAATCTACTACTCTTAATAATATTCTCTTACAATCTTGCCACTGTTCTGCTTCATAATGTGTTTGAGCTAAATATAATAAAATTTGGGTGTAAATGCCAAAATAGAATTTCCTCAAATAATTTTGATATATTTTCACTGCAAGTGAAAAATTTCCTTGTGCAAAGTAAACATGTGCTAGATTTACCCACACATCAGGCATCTGAACAAATATGTTTCCTGTTGCAGCTTCTTGTACCTATGTAAAAATTTCCTTTGCAATATCAAATTGACCCCTTTCAGCTAGCACAATGGTTGCCCCATTTGCAACATAAACATTTCTCGGTCTTTGTGCCAACACTTTATAATACAATTCTCTAGCCTTCTCAAGATGTTATGCCTCCACCTTTGGATCCCTCCTCTCATTGTGAAAAGCTGCAAAATAATTCCAATTTCCAAGTGAAATGTCAACATAAGAATTCTTTGCATTTGATTCACTTTGTGCATCTTTAATTGTTTCTTTGGCTTTAAGCCAGTCATCTATTTTCAGTTCCATTTTTCCAAGCATAGATAAACCATTTGAAGAGTTTGTTTCCACCTTAAGTGCATCTCCAATCAATTATATGATTAGTTGGATCTCATTCTGAGCCTGAGCCATGGTTGCAAGATGTAGATATGCATCCACATAATCAAAAAACTTGAACAATATTAGCTTGTATAAAATATTTTCTTTTTCAGTATCATGTAGTTTTTCAAACAACCTAGCAAGATTAAATAGTGTTGTGACTTTATCCCATGGTAACTCAAGTGAAACACCACCTCTAGTCAATGGAAGAATTCCATATCCTTAAAACACATAGAAAAAACTATAGAATTGGCATTGAGGATTTTATTTAAATGAATTCAACCCAAATGACATTTCCTAATGCCTCCATTAAATTTTGTTTAGCCAACTCTATTTCATCATGCTCAAAATGAAGAACACCAATGTTGTTTAACAATTAAATGGGTACTTCTTCTCTGCTCTTCTTCAGAAGAGACTTTGTTTTCTTAAGAGAATCTAAGGGTGCATTGGGGTCTATCTATATTGATAACCCACCCATCTTGATAAATGCATGGACATCACATGGATCTATCTGAGTTTCCTTTCTTAATATTTCCAAATCCTTCTCTCCCTACCCTTGTTGAGCATATATATGGCCTACAACTTTTAAACTCTCACAGTTCTCAAGGTGGACCTCTAGAACCTTTTCAAAATTTGAGAGAGAACTCTTAAGATCTCTCATCTTCAATTGAACGTATCCACTAAATTTTGTGGCTTCTGGCTTTTCTTGACTGATGTCATGTAGTAGTAGCAAGTGGTGTCATAATCACCTTTACTATGATAAGATCATTCAAGATTATAATATGAATGAGATTTCATGAGAGGGTGGTCAGTTGAAATAAGAGTTATCTCAGTCAAGTGTTCCACAAGAAAATGATGCCTTGTGAAGAAGAAATGGTTTGCTAAATGGTTCAATACCATTACACAGTACAGGTATAATTCAAAGGCTCTACGCATCTTTTCCATTCTTTAATGAACACTACCTTTTTCACTAACTGTGAGAATCCTACAATTAAAAAATGCACATAACTGACCATAGAGATTTTCCCCATTTCAAATAGAAAAATTGCCAAAAAAAAGTGTTTAAAACCTGCAAATAAAATCACGCTGATTTTTGCACCAAAAAAAACCATGAGATCATATCTTATTGCTTACTATTATGATTTGATAGATTTTTTCCAAGCATCCATGGCTTGTTTGAAATCACTTGTTTTAGGCTTTTATCCATAGCAACAAGGCAATGAATTTTTTGATAAAATGCTTTAGTAGACATGTATGAAAAATGTGGTAGCATAGACAAGGAAATGAACTTTGGAAAAAATGCCTCAAAGAAATGTGGTCTCATGGTGATGGAATACCATGATGAATTCCATGACAAGCGAATTTTTATGGATTATCATGGCATTCCATCACCATGAGACCACATTTCTTTGAGGCACTTTTTCAACCAGTTCATTGAATTGTCTATGGTATTGCTTACTATTATGCTTTGATAGATTTTTTCCAAGCATCTATATCTTGTTTGAAAGCACTTGTTTTAGGCTTTTAGCCATAGCAACAAGGTAGTGAACTGTTTGATAAAATTATTTTGTAGTAAATATGTATGGAAAATGTGGTAGCATAGACAATGCAGTGAACTGTTTGATAAAATGCCTCAAAGAAATGTGGTCTCATGGAATGCCATGACAAGTAAGTGCAATTGGAAACTACTCCTATTTATTAGCTATGCAATTTGAATTAATTACATAACTGCTTAGGTTGACTTTGTAAAAACTATATTGTAATTGAAATTTTGTCATCTATCAACATTTAGTTATTAGTTATGTAATGCAAAGTAATGATTTGAGTTTGAAAGATGTGAAATGCAATGTAATCAGCAATGTAGATAATTATGATGATGTTTTGTCACCTTAATTAGCATGCCACCTTAAGAGTAGCTTGTCACCTAAAATTTGGTTATATGTATGGTGTAATTTATTATTGAATGTAATTCATTGTTCTTAGTTTTCTTACTTTGATTGAAATTGATTTTTTTCAGTTAGAATATAATTTCTTGTATGTCTTATATGTTTTCTAGATGCTAGACTTTTCTTGTATGTCCTAGATGATAGCTTTAGTTTGTAATACAAGTTCTAGCCTCCACATGCATTGAATATGCTTGTGTGAAGGAAACAATAATGAACATCTATGTTTTAATAATAAATATAGATATCTTAACATTAGGTGAACTAAGCCTCCTCATTACAAACAAATAAATGATCTGTTAGGTCTGACTGACACTGAAAACTAAAACTAAGAGACTACAAAATTAGAAAATTGTTCAATCTTTTCAATAAAATGATATCTAAAATACTGCATTCATAATATACCCCTATATTCCCACCTAAAATATATAAAAAATCCAATACCGTAATTCAAGACCACAACTTATTATATCATACATAATATTATGAACAAATAATTGATACCAATTCATAATATACCCCTATATTCCCACCTAAAATACATAAACAATCCTATCATACATAGTATTATCAACAAATAATTGAGACCAAAATTTGAGCATTAGATTAAATCTTCTTCTCCATTGATTGCTTCAAATAGATATTACAATATAATAAAAGTCTCCTCATATATGTTTCTATAAATTCCTATGATGATGATATCAAAATTTGATCTTGGTTTCTCTTTTATAAGAGAAGCCACAAACTTCAGACTGTTACAAAATATGGCATCTTTTCAAAATTCATGCCTCTTCATATAACTAAAGATTAGTTTTTTCTTAAAACGTAACTAAGAGAAAATAGAGAAAGTAGATAACTAATGAATTCCACAACACTCATGACACCATAGTCCATTAATCTCTGTAAGGCACCCGTGATCACTGAAAAGTTCAAGGTCCTTTTTGCATATTAGTGTATTTGAATGTCTGGTTCTTCCACTGTGACAACCCCAATGCCTACTATTCGGGAGGACCCAAATACTTTTGCTCCCACTCGTACACTATATAATCATGTGGGGATTTGTATTCTTGAATTTTTAATATATTTGCAAGGTGAATCTTCCATTGGTTGTCTAGTAACACCCTACCATCCATGATAAACTTAGAATATCCATCATACAAGGCTATTAATCCATCCATGATTAATTCAAACTTGTCAAGACTCAACTCACCATCATTTTGTATGTGAGTAATGCAAGGTGGAACAATCTGGCCAAATTCACTCTTCCATTCATTGAGGTCCTTCAATTGGTCATCATCTTTTAATATTTTTGGCACAAACTGCTTCATAGTATGAAATGAATCTATTCTTGTTTTGATATTTTGGTCCTCTCCTTTTATATATTGGAATTCATCTATAACTATTTTGGCCATCTGCTTTGTAGGTTTTAATGTTGCAGGAGCCTCAATACTCCTTTGTAATATTTTTCACAAGGTTATCAATGTGTGGTGTATGGGATGCCAGTTCTTAAAAAGGGGATCCAGTATGGGTACATGTGTTTTCATCTGATCAATTTCATGTGCCAGTGAGTTGTAGCAATCATACACACTTTCCAACTTATTCACAATTAGCTTTATCCTATGCTCGAGGACCTTCTATAAAAAATTGCAGATTTTATTTTTCACTCCTTCCTTACCCTCATTGTTGGATTTCTTTAACTCTTGAATATCCTATCTAAGAATGCTCACTTGTTTAGTGGAAGCACTTTCAATATCAACTGGTGGAGCAGGAGGAGGCCGATATAACATTATTTCCTTTTTCTTTGAGGGGATTTCTCCTTTCAATTGTTCCTTTAACTTCACATTTTCCATGAATAATTTATTGATTTCATCATTTAAAAACTTGTGTTCCATTTCGTACTCTCCCAATCTAGCTTCCATCTCCTTAACTATAGCTCGGGTGAACATAGCTAAATTCATTTTCATGGTTGTAGCTTCTAGAGGAGATGTATCCTTTAATGTTTTCACCATAGTTGTCCCTTTCATTTCTTGTACTACATCTAGTAACCTTGGTTTTTGTGTACTCTTTTGTTGGCCCAAAATGCCAAGGTTTCAATCTTAGGGTTATACCCTGTGCCACTTACCCCTTCATCTAAGTCAAACTCAACAATCATCATTGGGTCTTCATGTGTTCTCATTTTATCAAGTAAAAACATTTTCTTTAATTCCATACTAGGGACAATAAGTCTATTACTTTTCAAAATAATCTCTTTAGCCTCTTTTGGGCTAACATCAATATTATCAATCCTTAATTCATTAAAATTTTGGGCTACTATCTGGTCATGTTAGGATTCCTCAGCTCCCATATTATTTATTTCAACCCACTTCAAACTCTCTCATTTTCATCTTAATCCAAAAGTCTTTAAATTCAAGGGTTTTCATAAATTTGTCATCTTCCAAGAACTTGAGAGTTGCAACTACCCTATCATCCTCATGCATTTCTCTTTCTTTGTGTACCTCAATATCAGCTCTAGCTTTAGGCCCGCGGTCTTTAGTTTCAAGCATAGGTTGGTCCACTTCAACATCATCCTTGAAATGTCTTAACACATTAAATTCTTCTTTTGTATCTCCAACCTCCTCACTTATTTCATAGGAAACAAGTGGGTCTATCTCTTGTGTCTTTTGTTTTTTAGAAGGTGGTTGTTCAGGAGGTGATCCTGGAGAAGCATGACATACTGAAAAAGTATCCAGAGTTGGTTTTGTAATTACAATATCACTCAGCGTTTTGGGATACAATTTGGCATGTCTCCCCATCTCTGCTACGAACTTATCATATAATTCATGAAACTTATCAATCATCATATTAATCCTCTTGAGAGGATCTACTTCCTTTATGAAATTCCCCAAGAAATCATTGTGCTTCTTCTTTCTTTCTTCCTCAAGCCTTTTCATAATTTCCCATTTTCTCCTGCTCTCATATACCTCTTGAGCAGTGAATTTTTTTTTTATCACATCATCATCATAATAAATCTAGTGAGTAACCATATCCTTGGTAAGGATGGCGTGTCTTACAAAATTCATGTGACCCTCAGGGTCAAAAGCTCTTTCCTTTTCCAGACTCTAAAGAGTACCTTTCTTTTAGATAATTCTACAACTCTTCAAGTGTATCAGATCCCATTGATAGTTCTCCACATGTTGTCAAATTGGGTAGAAATGTACCTGTCCTTTGGTTTTGCATGACATCCTTTTCCATCCATAGAATTTTCCACATGAACTCTAAAATGGCTAATCGAAGGGGGACATACTTTGGCAGTATATGTGAGGCATGTGGGCATCCACAAATCCTAATTATTGTGATATTTGGTATAAAAAACCAATCACTGAAGTTATGAGTATGGCCTTTCTCAAGTTTCAAAGCCAAAGGTCTTAAAAGTTGTAGCACAAGTGTGTGTAGTCTTGGTGGTGGGTGGCCAAGAACTCTCATAATTTTGCACATAAATTCATCATGAAATATCACATAATTTGAATTCTTACATTGGTTGTCCCATATATAACACCATCGTTGCACTGGTGGAAAATTCCCTCGCTTTTCAATCTTACCCAAACACATCCTATTGGTCCATCTATCTTTATTCTGGTATAATATCAGGTGGCACAACAAAGAATATTGCTTGAATGTTATGGGGGCTCTATTTTCCCTAACTTGTAGAAATTATTCATGCAATTCTTTCTCAAGATATGAGGCAAAATCCTATTTAATGTTTGTCTTAGGGTTTTGGATCCTCATAGCCATCATCATTAAACTAACTGGAATTCACTCTTCTGCATCTATCTCAAGTACTTGACAGAGAGAAAAGTAGGTTTTCTTGAAATAGAATTGGAAATCTGAGACATCAAATGGTTCAATAGCAAAAGGGATATAGGAATCACGTCCTTGTTGTTCACACCCCTTTTTCATGTAAATGGGGAGTTCATCACTTCTATGGGTTCTCCTCAATCTAGTATATTATTCTTCACTTCTTTGCAAATCAATTTTAGTCAGAGCTTATTTTTTTAGAAAAACATTCAATTATGGCCGCTTTAGTTAACACAAATAATGGTGAACCATCTGGAAATCTCATAGACCTAGTAGTAGGATGATAACTTCAAGCCAATACTCCAATGAAATCTACATCTATTAAAAAATTTGGGACAATTAACTTGGCCAAATCTACTGCCCATGGATTTGACACTAGAATCTTACCCTCCCTTTTGTAATAAAAGTACTAGAACAGTTCCCACCCAAAGATAGGGATAAGGGCATCTCTACAACCATGAGCCACATATTTAAAAACTTTCTTAAATCCTCTCTCAATTGATTCAAAGGGAGTATATCCAGGTTAGACTATTGTAAGGACCTCCTTTTAGCCTTAGATTCTTCCTTTTTAGTTTCAAGTTCTTTCTTCTTGGGAGGCATGACATGTTTAACTATCTTCTCCTATACTTTTGAAATAAAAAATTCCAAACAATATTGTACTCGTAAAACTTATTTCACAATGATTTTTGTGCACTTACTCGGGTTATGATGGTTGCAAAGCTTAACCTCCTCAAACTCTCAACTCCCCATACAAATTTTTTTTCAAATTAGTACAAAGAGAATGTCAAATTCTTGATTTAATGGCTTCTGAGGTCAGTCATGTCGACATTAATATCAACCTTACACCAAATATTTTTCTCGTAGTTTGATTTTGAATATGCACAATTGATTTTACAAGATTGGAGGGTTGATTTGAGTCATGCATTTAATATTGCTATATCATTTCCACTTTCTATAACTATCATGAGATAGAGGGGTATGCACTGATATACCACATGATTCTTTGCATTTCACCATGGGATAGCGGGATCCTTACCTCTATACCGCAAGCTTGACTTGTTTAACCTGTGATACTGCATTTTATATTAGTGGTCACATATGGCTTACCGCCATACCGCATGCTTTGTCACATCCTTCCATGGTATAGCATTTCATACAACCCTACCGCAAGCCTTTATGATCTTCCTCATGGGATGGCAGGTTATTCCCCACTATACCGCACCCTTCATTTTTCCTTCTCATGGTATGACAATTTATGATGTATTTAAATTCTCTCATACCACCCAACTGCATCCTCATCATAATACTTTCATGGTATGGTGGTAAATATCTTCATGTTGTTTGTTACACACTACTAGCCCGTCAAGGGTTCAGTTTACTATTGAGGGATCACAATAAGGGATTGTTAAGGGATTTGGAATGTTTTCAGCTAGACATGTTTTTGGTTAAGTATATATGATGAATTTTTGGCTTTGTATAGGTCTTTCAGTGTTAGTCAAACCTAAAAAAATTATATGTTTGTTTACATTAAGGAGGCTCATTCAAAAATAAAAAGGAATATAAGGGTCAAGGCTTAGGCCATGGAGCTCAAGGTTAATTATGATGTTGGAACTATGCAAAATTTTAAGGTTCTAACACACCTCACGATAGACTAGACTATGTTTTTCCTTCATCTTGCTTGTGTCATGTTTTTATGAGTTCTTTTCATGTGAATATATCCCTAAGGAAAATTTGTCTAATACCTGTAATTGTAAACATCTTGGTTTTTTACTGTAAATTATTTTTAATCAATAAACTGAATTCTATTTTAAGTTTCCATTTGCAGTTATCAGCAGATTGGAAAGTCAACAATTATCAACTTATGAACTCAATAAATTTTTATTGATTCAAGTTGTTGATTTATACATTATTGTTTATTTCGACTTTAAGAAATGAAGAGAAGGACTATAAGGTGCAAATTAGATGATAGTGATCATAATTCTGAAATTCCAGTGACAAAATATGAGCACGTGCGTAGTGAAAAAGTTACCCAGAATAATAAATGTTTATTGCCTCTTGGTTTGACAAGCGGACAAATTAAAAATCCACTAAGTAGTATATTATTTGTTCAATAGTGTTTAATGAAATTTTATAGGCAAGAGCTTTATGTATATAAGACATAATATGATATTTGTTTTATTTTATAGGCAATAAAAAGAGTGCAAAGAAAATGCAAAGAAAAAACAAAAGGAAAGAAAAGATATAGTGTCGCCATCTCGTAGAAGTTGACGCTTTTGTGATTCAACAAATTCAGTTGGTGAAAACAATAGTTGTGATTATGTGTAGCCTCGTATAGCGCATGGTGATGTGTAGCTTGATATAGCACATGGTGATGTGCAACCTGATATAGAACATGGTAATGTGTAGCCTGATATAGCACATGATGATGTGCAATTTTGTGATGATCTCTTAGCACAAAGGTTAAGAGAGATTATTGAACATCAGAGCAAAGGAACGACGGGTTTGCATAAGATTTTTTCAACATTAAAAGATGTGTTTGAAGTGAAATTTGTGAAGAATGATATTGATCTACCTGCTCATGCCACACCTGATGTGGACAAGGATCACATGAAGTTCTGATTAATTCAATTCATGAAGATAGACCGCTAGTTGCATCTATTGTACCTTAGAGTGCACCGATTGCATCTAGAACTTTTGATGGAACTAGTGGATCATCCAAAAATATTGGTAGTGGTAATTTAATAGAAGATGTGGATGCTCTTGTCAAAATACAAAGATTAATTCAAGATTTGTGCAGATCTACAGAGAGGAATGCAAAAGAAATAAAATTAGAAGGAAAGAAGCCATTCTTTCTTGAGGTATCAAGAGATGGTGAACCCATTGGGCCAAGTGTTGCAAAGTGGGCCACCAATTTGGGTGTAAGATGTAGGGCCCATTTGGATATTTCCAAATCAAGTTTTGCAAAGCAAGATCCACAAGTTGTGGAAAATGTTATACAAAAATGGAAAATTCTTTTGAGACTACTAGTGGAAAAATCTCTAGAAAATATTACAAGCAAAAGATGAGGATTTTAATAAACAATTATAGATATAGTTGCAAAAAAAAAAAATCATTGAGGGAAAAGGGATTTTAGACTCCAGTCTATCTCCCAAACAGTGGGAGGCATTTAGACAAAGTATGCATTTCAAAGAATATTTGGCAAAGAGTAACAAAGGAAAGAGAGAAAGAGATAATGTGAGGGTTGGATATACATTTGGCTGAGGTGGGTTGCACGCCAAAATGGATAAATTTGCAATAAGTGTATGGATTTTTGGTTCAATTTATATTGTGTTATTTATTTTGATTTTTATTGAATTGACTATATGTTGAAATTGACATTATATTTTAGGTGGAAAATAGTAATAGAGAAGTAGGTGCAAAAGATATTGTCAATTATATGGCATCACTAGATATTAGTAAATCTAAGAGTAGGATGAAGTGGAAATCTAGTTCGTCAACAGAAATTTCACAACCATTTTTTCAATGCCTAGTAGGAGCCTCTATAGATCATCTCAACTGAAATTAAATAGGGTACCAAAAGGTAATGAGTTGCATATTCAGTCTCACTCAACAAGTTTTGCAGTTGGTTGTCTCTGTTAACCTTATAGTTTTTGCATGGAATGAGCATAAATCCATGGATTTAAATGAGGTAAGAGGCTCTATTGATCTCATTTCTTCTTGTTTGGTAATGTTATATACAAATGCCTCTTAATATGTAGATTATTGAAGTCTGGGTGTAGGAGAACCCAGCCTAGTTTCTTTATTGTTGGAGTGATCTAGAAAATGTTCTTTTGAACAAATTTATAGCTTGCATTCTTTACTTGAATATTGAATGCTTTGTATATTTTCTTGCACGATTGTTAAACCACATGCAAAGAAATTTTATCAAAGCAATAGGAAAAACAAAATTCCTTCATGATTTCAACAGAGTTGTCAATATTGATAGTGATGAAGTGGACAAGAATGCACAACACAATTGTTTTAGTTGTCTTGAAGTTGAGGTAATTAATATAATAGTTGTCGGTTATTTGTCCCAATGTTTTGTCACTCTTCATGCTTAAAATGTTCTTTTGGACAAAAAATTATAGCTTTTGCATTCTTTACTTCACTTATATTAATTTATGCATGATGATTAAACCACATGATGCAAAGCAATTATATGAAAGAAGAACTCGAAAAAGAAAAAGGCCCTATCAATAGAACTCTCTGCAAAGATGTACAACTTCATGTATGCAATGGCATTGATAGTGATTATCATGATAATGAACTTGATGAGCATGCACATGATATTCATAGTGGTAGTCATGTTGTAGTCGAGGTGAGTGCTATGAAACCACATGCAAGTAAGTACTATTCAAGTAAGTAATGGTTATTTTATTATGTAAATAAGGGTAATCATTACCTATTTGATAGAAGTTGATGTGTATTTTTTTGTTTTTGTATACATTTATTGATAAACTCCAAGAAGGGGATAAAGTTGAGGTGTTAGATCCGTTTGATGGTGTTGCTACGGGCATTGAGTGGATTCACTCACTATCTATTGTACATGGAGTCAATTTGAAAGGAATAGGAGATGCAAATGTAAGTATTTTAAAAGTCACAAGTAACATACCCCTTGCTTATCCAGACACAATAGATGGAGTTGTCCATTTGAAAGAGAAAGAAGGGACCTTCACATAGTTGCCAAGTTAAATATTTGAAAAAAATGACATAGTTGATGTTTATGATCTTGTAGTACTAGTTGTTAGACAACTTGGCCCACTAATTTATGCAATAGTTTGAATGTATTATTTAGGGATCTTAGTTTTTTTGGTCAAGCTGTAAGTGCAAAACAGAAAAAGAATGGTTAGTAGTAGCAGAGTGTGGAGAGTGAAGTTGTAGATAGAGAATGTACTGATCCTAAATAAGTTGAACCCAAACAAAAACCAGAGAATCTAATTTGGGCTTACATTCTGTGAGTAGAATAGATAATGTTCTATCTTACTACACCTATAATGTAAAACCCCTTGATTATGTTTTTCTCTTATTGTTTGGGTTTTGCTCATTCAAACTGGTGCATTATAGAAGAGGGGATATGTTGTTGTGTAAGCAATAGACACAAAGCACATGAGTGTAGAAAAAAAAGTAAATACAAAGTAGATAAAGAGTTGTAGAGAGTGCAACATACATGTATGTGCAATTGCAAATAAGTTGCAACATAGAATTTTCATCAAAATTGTAATATCTTGCATAAGAAAGAAAAAGGAATTGTAACTCAGTTTTCTCAGTCACAGCACTGAGAAACACACTTTTTAATAGTATATTTTTCAAAGAAAAGACACATTTTTGTCTTGTATCTCTTGTAAGAACATGTTTTCTCAATAAAATTTCAATATTTTTCCTTCTTAATAGTCGTTTTATTATGTGAAAATGAATGATTGATTATGTTTTTTTGTATTTTTATATATTTAAACCTCAATTAAAGCATTGTCTCATTTCCAACACTTATAGACATAAATCAGTGAACAAAAATAATTAAATAAACTACCAATTGACTAAATATACTACCAACTGACAGAAATCAGTGAATGAATATGACTAAATATAATGATTATACAATTAATAAATAATGTATCAATATACCTACCAGTTGATAGAAATCTGTGAACAAAAATAATTAAATAAACTACCAAATTGATCAAATGATGATTAAAATTAATGACTAAATACACTACCAATTGACGAAAAATCAATGAATAAAAATGACTAAATAAGTGACCAATTAACAACAATCAATGACTAAATTAATAACTAAATATATCAGTGAATAAAAAATGACTAAATAAGTGACCAGTTTAAAATAATCAATGACTAAATTAACAACTAAACACACTACCAAATTGATCAAATTAATGACCAACTCGATCAATCAAACAACTAAAGTAATGACCAAATTGATCAATCAAACGACTAAAAATGGTTTATTTATTAATTTGGTTGTGTTATAAATGACTAGCAATAAACTACTACTGGTCACACGACCATGTTTAGTCATTTATAAGCAGTTTTTAGTAGTTTTTTAGTCATATATTGTTGTTTATGTACTAGTGATATGTGCATCGAGAGATTCTATATTGCTTATATCATCAAGTATAGATGGTTTACACATGTTCGTGAAAATGAGAAATACTTGAAAAGGGAATAAAGCTTAAATTGTAAAACAAAGTAAATAGCTCAATTTGATACCTATGCTATGAGTACTCTTAGCTTAGTATTGTAACTAGTTAACTGCTAAATTGAGCTACACAATAAACTAAACCACTAACTATTGACTCTTCACAACTCAACTAATTAACTGCCCCAAGGCATGAATTTAAGTAATATTATAGCATGCATACAATCATGAATCTATTCTAAAATTAATACAACATGAAACGTCTATTATAACAACATAAATTGAAGTGAGTGGATAATACCTTGAGTGGCCCTTGCTCAAGTTGGTGTACCCATGAGATAAACCAAATACAAGATACTAAATCAACTAATCATAGAATTCAACTGAAAACATCCTTATTGCATTGAAAAATGAACACTCGCGATATAACATGAATCTCCAATAGATTTCTCATTCAAAAATTCATATTCATTAAAACAATAAACTTAACAATTATCTTGCTAATGCATAAAAATTGAGAATACACTTCAACTATAATTCTAATTATATTTTCAACTAGATTTAATCCTCGACCATCGATCCCCAAATATAAGCGTGGGAGGAGATTTATTTGCATAAGGATTCAAAATAGAAACTGAAACAGAAAAATAAATGCTAGTGTCCACTCTCTTGATGAATAGGAGGTGAACGAGTCTTTGCAATAAAGACTTTAATTAAAAAGAACAACATAAGAGAAGTAGAAACATGACTCTTTCTCAAATGGTTTTGACAGAGTTGTAGTCAAACTGTCACGTGAACCCAATGGTATTAACAGGCCTTCTTCCTCTATCATGTTTATTTATTGTCTTGGTGACTCACAATCTAACCTTGTCAACGATCACCTTCATTTATTATGGAATTTTTGTGCGTTCATCAATCTGGACTCTCCCCTACTACTCGTGATCATGTGGTTGTAGGTTGAGCTTCCTAGTTGTTGTGGGTTACAATATGCTCGCTCTAACTTTTGGGTTGCAGGTTGAGATTTCTAGGGGGGTCATTTTAGAAACTAGTAAAAAGTGGGAATTATCTCACGTGCTTTTTTTTTGCTTTTTTTCCTTTTGCATTTCAATCTAATTTTTTGCACTCGTGGGTGCATCAACAATTCCTATTTTTAACACCGTATAATTATTTTGACTGGAAATCAAAGATGATTATCTATCTCAAATTTATGGATATCACAAGGTTACAGTGGGACTTGCGACAAAACCTAAGGGTGATGCAACAAAATATAAAATGGTTTTATAAATATGATGAAGAATTTGGTACTCTACGCATGTCTATATCTCAAAAATTACTTTTTCACATTGAATCTTCCACTACACCAAATGGAGTGTTTTCTACATTAATAACACTCTTTGGTAAGAATGATGAATTAAGGGTCCATCAACTAGAGAATGACCTCATAGGGTTAAGTCCTACTAGTTTTGACACTATACAACACTTCTTCACAAAATTGAAAGCCATTAGATTACAGTCAAAACAATGTGCCTTAAATTCCACCTACAAAATACCTTGTCTAAATGATTTTTTTGCAAAAATCACCAGGGAGCAAGATAACTTGGTTCAAATGGGTACAATTAAACCCTCTGAGTCTCATTTTGTGGTAGTAAATTAGGGAACTAAAAAACATAAAGGGTCTAGAAAACTTGATAAGAAATAAAAGAACTAGGAGGAGAAGAAGAAATATCAAAAACTTACTACTTCAAAAGCAAATAATCAAACCTTTGAACATCAAAAGGTGAACAACCTAAGAAGGAGAAGGTCAAGTGTTCCTAGTGTAAGAGGCCTAGCCATGATGAATACAAGTGTTTAAAGAAACAAATTGATTAACTTTCACATCTTCTTGCAAATAATAATAGTAAGGTGCTTGGTTTCTTCAAATAAAATTCATCATAAGGTTTTATTAAGGACATAGATAAAAGGGGAAAGGAAAGGAAAGGAAAGGAAATGACCTATTGTTGTTGCTTCACAACTTAACACTTGGATCATTGACTTGGGTGCTTTACACCACATGGATTCATCACAAGATGAGTTTCCCTCACTAGATTCGTGTTATGCCTATCATATTCATTGGTGATGACACTCCTATAGAAGTACATAGGACAAGGTCTATTGATGCAGGTGAAGAAATATTTCAAGATGTTCTTTTTGTTCCATATTTGTCAACTAATCTCCTATTTTTTATTATATCACTCACATAGACTCTAAAAAGTGAGTTGAGTTCACACCAAATATAATGGTAATCAGTGAAATGCACAATGGGTCGATAGTTTCCATGGGTAAAGAAGATCATCATTCTAGACCATATCAGTTTTCTCACTTTTTTTCTCACTCTCCTTCAACAATGTTACTCACTCATTTAGATGAGGTGAGCTATTTGTGGCATCATCAATTTGGCCACTTGAACCATCACTAGTTGCAGTAGCTTAGTCAACAAGACATGGTTTTAGGGTTGACTTCTATTTGATTCTTTGATGGATTTTTATAAGGATGCATTCTTGGTAAGCATCCCAAGGAGAAATATGATAAAATGAAAAGAATGGAGGGCCACACAACTATTGGAGTTAATAAACTATGAGTTGGAAATACCATCTCCACATCTATGTTTTAGTAGGGCTTGATATGTCTTGACATTAATAGACGACCATTCTATATACACTTGGGTTTACATTCTCAAGCATAAGTTTGAGGTCTTTGAGTCTTTTAGGATTTCAAATATTTTGTAGAGAAACAATTCAAGAATATCATCAAGATTTTTCATACAGATAATGGGGGTGAATATGTTAACAATTAGTTTAAATAATTTTGTAATTTAAAAGGTATCAACATGCATCAAATGATTCCATATACTCCTCAACAAAATGGTTTCGTAGAATGCAAGAATGGGTCCTTGAAGGAGAAGGAAATTTTAATAATACACTCCAAATATTTGGCTCCTCAATAAACATAAGAGGCCAAAAACTATGTGTGTTACATCTAGAAATAAGTTCCTCACAAAGCTCTAAAAGGGGTAACTCCTTTTCAAGCTTGGAATGGTTGGAAACCCATAGTTAAGCACTTTCAAGTGTTTGGTTCTTTAGCATGGGCCCACATTCTAGTAGAGAGATGCAATTCTATGGATCTGTAGAGAAATCCTTGTATATTTTTTGGGTACCTAGATGATGCCAAAAGGTACATGCTTCTCCATCCCACTACTCATGAATTGTTCATTGGGAGGAGTGGTTTTTTGAGGAGAACCCTTCCAATTATTCTCCTACCACTTCTCCATCCACTATTACATTGGAGACATTTCATCATGAAGATAGCTCTTCAAAGGATATTAATCCTCCTAATATTGATGAGGATTCTTCTTCCTTCACTTCATATGGCGACAGTATTGATGAGGATTCACATTCTTCTCATAGTCATCATTTAGAAGTTGGTGATTATCCTCAAAACTCTCTACCCTCAAGGATTCTATAGAATTTTCAGATTTTAGAGTCAATAGGTGATTGGGTTGGTGATCCATTAGATGCTAGAAGAACAAGGTCATAATTTCAATAGACTCAACATCTCTTCATTGCTTCAAATTTTGATTCATAGAGCTTTAGAGAACCTTCAAGTATCCTTCAGTGGGATGATGTTATGCAAGAAGAGTTTAGTTCCTTAGAGATAAATCATACATTAGATCTATCAATTTTTTTTGCAATAGATGGGTAAGTTGAAAATAATAAGGCTCACTTGGTTGTGAAATGATTCTCCCAAGTTCCCAAGATTGACTACTCTGAGACTTTTGTGTCAATTACCAAAATGGATTCCATCTGAATTGTCTTTGCTATAGCTGCAATCTATCATTGGGAAGTTTATTATAATGATGTAAAAAATTATTTTATTCATGATGAAATTTAGGAGGAAATCTACATGGAGCAGTCATAAGGGTTCATTTAGGATCCTTCACTTATTTTTCATCTTTAGAATTCTCTTTATGGCCTCAAATAGGCCCCTTGGGCTTGGTATGCTAAGATGGATTTCTTCCTTCTGATCACTCGATGCCATTTTGATCTAAATGTATAAATTCTATAGAAGGATGGCACTATATGAGTTAGGATCTGATTTTAGTCATAGATCACACACAAATCTAATCAACAAATGATCAAAGATAAAAATAGTGGAATGAAGAGAGAATCTTGAAAGAGAGAAAATAGAGACAATTGCAAGAGAATTTTGAGAATACTCATGTTACTCTCTAGTATTTTCCTTGTACAACCCAAGTATTCTCTTGATATGCTATATAAATTTTGCATGGCTGACTATAAGCTTGCACCGACTTCATTTCTGTTAGGGTTAAAACTTGAGGGTAAGTGTTATTCACCCTTGGTTGATCACACTTTATACAAACAACTTTTTGGGAATCTCATCTATTTGACTCATATGAGACCCAAAATTTCATATGTTTTAGGCATGGTCTCCTAATTTGTGCAGGAGCCACATGAGTTGCATAGGAAAGTAGCTAAGTGGATTCTCCACTACATTCAAGGTATTGGTAGTCATAGGATAGAGTATGTAATAGGTGTGGATATTGACTTGGTGGGATATACAAATTCATATTGGCTAGCGATTCTTAGGATTGCAAGTCTAATTTAGGGTATTGCTTCTCACTTGGTTCTAATATAGTTTGTTGGTCGAGCAAGAAGTAGTCTACTATTGTTCTTTTATTTATAAAGGCTAAGTATCTAGGACAATTTAATGCCACCAATGAGGCTATTTGGCTTTAGAATATTCTCACATAGTTCAACATTCCATTTAGAAATCCTACAGTCATATTTTGAGATAATTAGAGTGTGATACAAATCTCATGAAATCTAGCTCATCATTAGAGGACTAAACACATTAAGATTCATATGTGTTCTACATTTGGGAGTTGATTCAAGAAAACATATTTGATCTTCAAAATTGTCCTACATCATAGTAGATCACAAACATCTTCACCAGAACCTTCACTAAGAGCGATTTCCTTCATCTATGATTTTTCCTGGGGGTGCAACATGTGTCTACTTTAGGGGGATTTTTAGTCCTTTTCTATCTCTCTCTACTTTGAGGGGTTATTTTCTCTCTCTATTTTGGGTGGGCTTCCTCTTATGAGGGGTTTCTTCTTTTGTGGGGGGGGGGGGAGGGGAGGGGCGTCTCATTGTACATGGGTACCTCATTAGGCTTCATTTGTTGAGACCAATTTTTTCACCAACCTAAGCTACACTTAAGGGGAGGTGTTAGTGTAGGTTTTTTAATTTTCCTTATGTTAGGGGATATTTACTTTTTCCTACACATAAATTATTAAGATTTTTAGGTTAATTAGATTTGGTTAATATGAGGGCAATTAGCATAATCCATTAGCTACATGTGTCACTCTCTCCCTCACATGGGTTGTTGAGTTATACACTCTCTTTTGGCTTCTTGTTCCACCTCTGATAACCATTAGTTTTTATCTATCTAAGTAGGTTATGCCACATGTTTTGGCGTTTACCAAGTAGGTAAAACCTCCCACCTATTATGAGTAGTTGGATTTAATACACCTCTTGGATGTATTTTCTCATATTTTTCTATATATACAACACTCTCCTCTCACCTCAGCTAGTTTAGTGAGAGAAACATGATCATTCTCAAAATTCTCTTGCAATTATCTCTATTGTATCTCTTTTATAATTATCTCTCCATTCCACTATTTTTTTCTTCGATCATTTTTCAATTGGAGTTGTGTGCGATCTACAACTAACATCATATCCTGGCTTGGTTCTTGCTTCTCATGGAATCTAACATAGCCATGAGATTGATATTTCTTTCTAACTCTCAATTGGATTCCTTAACAACTTTGGATCTTCATAGAAAGGAAATTGATGAGTATATTTATATTTGGGCCTCTAATTTGTTTAAAACTCTGTTCCTTTCACTCAACAATACCATTAAAGAGTTTCATGGGAAGATATTACCTCTCCAAATTGAGGCTTCAGAGGTTGGCAGATCCAATTGCAATTGTAAAGGTTAACACCTTAGGTTGGATTTTACTCTTCTTCTTTTTATATATATTAGAAATAATTTACAAAAAGAAAAAAGTACAATATGAGGAGCAACAACTCAAATCATAAAATATCTAATTTCAATCAATGCTACAAATTTAATCAATAGTTCTTTCATCATTTCCATCCAACCAAAAGAAGCAATATCATAAGAGAAAAAATATATAAAAGATGTCAATAGAGACCTATATGTCCCAACCAAAGATCTACATTACTCCCAAGAACATATTTAGTTGTTGTTGTAAGTATATTGATGAAATTAAAAGGTACCAATGGGTAGATCAATTATCTTTTGGATCGAAGTCCTTCACAATATTTTCAAATCTAATCCTCATTATTGGTTAAGAATTTTTCACCTTCTTAGGTCTATTAATATTAAACATCTTCATTTATTCATTAAGTGCAACAATTTTATTCTAATTCAAGTTTTTCCCATTGTCAAGCCAAAAGTGGGGCATCTTGGTCTTCTTGTAAAAATAGTAAGTCCTTCCTCCAACAAGATTAGAAATCTCTCCTTAAGAATCTCTAAAATCATGGTGACTCTATATTGAACCTGAGTAAGGTATCTTCCTTACATCCTTGGAAAATATCCTTGTTCCTATTTTTCCAAATAAACCATAAAATATCATTAGTAGGCACAAGCCAATATTTATTAAGTTGAATAAAAAATTACTTCATATAACCAAATACAATTTCAAACTAGGTAAAGCCATATATTTAATATCCTACCCCAACTTGTCACCGAGAAATGAGGACCAAAGTCGAGAAGTAAATTGGCAATACAAAACATGTTCTATAGTTTCAACTTGATTACACAAAGTACAAATTCTCACAAGGATGTCCATAAAAAATAATTCAACATTCATAGTAATTTTCTTCAAAATAAGAAGCCATCTAGAACAAGGCTTCTTAGGCTCAATAATGGAAGATCAAATATGACTCAACACACAAGCCCATTTAGAGTAAAAAAAAATCAAGGTTCTAGTTATTATTTAATCAAACAATTATTTCCCTCATATCAACAAGCATTGTATATATCTTTTAGTAGACATTTGATAAAAATAATACTGTATTCCATTTTAAATTCATTGAGATTTTAATGCTCAACAATAAAGAGATAGGAAAATTTACCCTATACAAGGCTCTTTTCAAAATAGAATAAGTTCTCTAACTATGAGGGATATGAAATGCCCTATTCAACCTTTCCCAGTATTTTAAATTAACATCATCAAAAGTATCTTTGAAGTTGGAAAATCCCTTTTGAATCCCAAAAATTAGAAAAGACACCCCTAAGTAAGAGCAAGACGTTTATTATTCCATTCTGCATTCCACCACATAGATCTATAAGTAGTGAATTTTCCATCAACTCTAGAAAAAAATTGTTATCCTTAATCAAATGTTTTACACTCCCCCAGGACTTCCAAATTTTGTTAAATACATAAGATCCAAAGGGTTTGACTACAACATTACGAAAACACAAATCATTAGGGTGCGGGGCAACCTAGTTCCTTCCTTTTGTTGGTATAGAAAGAGCAATATTATTTCTAATAAAAAAAATTATTGTCCAACCACATCAAAGGATTTCACAATCCAATTAATAGTTAAGGCAATATCTTGAATCTTCAAACAATTCAACCCTAATCCTACATGAGATTTAGGAAAACAACATAACCAATTAGCATGTCTTTTATTACTTCATTTACCATCAAATCACAAAAAATCTTTTAAATTCTATAAAAAATAATGATATTTATACTCTCTTCCTTAAAAATAAATATAAATAAAATAAAATAAAATAATCACATTTAATCATAAATCATACTTAACACACATTTTATCAAAATAAAAATTTACAAATTTTATTATTACAAATATTTAGGAAACAAAAATATAAACACAAAACTACTCATTCCTTATAATCTACTATATTTAATAAAAACAAAAGTATAAAAATATTAAGGAATTTTAGAAAGTGTAGTTTTTCTTTAGTGGATATGAGAGTTTGATTTGGATAAGTAGTTGGTCAAAAAGAGAGATTTTTTCTAGAGAAATTGATTAATCTATTTTGTCACCACACTCCACTTGACCATCTAGAAGGTCTTATTCTATTTCCACCTTTAAATGCTATAATCTCGGTAACTCCTAATTCAATGTTTGTATCATTATTTAGGATTATATGCAATGCTTTCATTATCACATTTGCTATTTAATAGGTTTCTTTTCTATTTTTTAATAAGGATTTATTATATTTAGTGAAAAGAGATAAATGGAAATTTTGTAATAAGTGTTATGTAATGATTAATTTTTTTTTATAGTTTGTTGTTATTATTTGTTTTGTTTGTGAAATAATTTTATTTGTTTAAATAAAGAATTAAATTTGTAATGGTTTTGAAAGTTTGTTGAGAATTTTTTTCTTATTTTGTTAGTGATTTTATATTATGGTTGGATATTGATTATGGATCAAAAGTTTAAATATGATAAGAATTTTATAAATTTAGATTTGATCAAGGGAATATTATCTAAACATTTATAAATGGAAACGAATCTATGGATTTATTCATTTGCATTTTTGTATTGTATTTATGTCACTCATTGAGGGTGGTGAATATATTATATTTTTGTCAAATTAATCGACACTAATATTGTTGAAGTTCAATTTGATTGTTAAAATAAATGTTTGTTAAATACAACTATAACAAATATTTATTAAATACAATTGCTATAGTAAAATTTGATCTTAAATAATTAATTGTAATTAATAATACATTAAAACTTGAAATAACTTTGTCAAAATAAGTAAATTATTTATTATAAATTCAAGCAAAAAAATATGATACATTTTATAAAAAATTATAAATTAAATATTTTAATTATAGTGATACAAGACTTGGTTGTTCAATAGTTTTTTTAAGGAAGCAAGATACATGAAAATGTATCTATAATGATAGAAACTATACAACCTTACAATTTCATATTATGTTTGAGCTTGCATTGGTGTTCATCTTCATTAGTGTATTTTGAGGCCATTTTAGACTTTACCTTATCTTTATTTGCCTATGGTGTTAAGGCCTAGCTTCTCATAATCATTTTTTTCAATACTAATCTTACAACTTGTTGGGAAAATATGTCTCAACCTTGCAAATGCATAAGGTATTGTAGATACGTTAGCACGAGGGGTGCAACGGGGGTACCCCCTGTGGGGGTTTGGGGGGCCTCATCCCCCCCCCCAACGGGGGTTTGGGAGCAGTGCCCCCGAAAGCCATACTTTATTATTGTAAATTTGAATCGTTCATCATTAGGTTTCAAATTTGACAATTGATATTTTGTTGGCTTGACTTTCCCTAGAAATCAACCCTATTTTATGAGGGCATTGTATTATGGATGTGTGTTGTGATGTATTCTGAGAGTTTGATACGATCGTATTGCCTTTGGATCCCTGGTAGGTAACATTTTTGTGTGTTAGTTAATAGTTGATCTTTTATATTTGGTTTGTTTTGGCCTATATTATGCCTAGTCAAGATCATTATGATCATTGTATATGATGGTGTGCCTTGACTAGTATACAATAGGGTATGGTCTATTCTTTGTATGTTCCATGTTTGTTGGTTATTCCCTCACATGACCAACCAAGGTCAAACACCTTGTGATATGTAGGGGCTTCCTCCTTATGTTTGTTGGTTGTCCCATGATAGGACTTGACAAGGATATCAAGTGTCTTGTGAGTGCTAGGTCATCCTATTATTTGTTGTTTTCTTATGAGTTAGTCCATGCATCAAGCATACATAATCACCTTGGTCTTTATACCCTAGTGCATAATATCCATTGCTATATTAAAATAAGGTTTCTCTACATATGTCAACATAAAAAACATTAAAAGTAGTCAATCACCCATATATCATTCTCATAAATTCATAATTACCATTCCATCCATACTCATGCATCCCTTTATCCATATCACATTTTTCATTCCACTTCACTTTTCTTGCACCTATTTCTCCATTTTTCCTCTAATTTTTTTAATCATTTTTTCTCTCTTATATGAATTTTTCTTCATATTTCTTCTTTCAAGAGCTCACTTGCATAGTTTTTGCATAGATAATATCTCAAGGGGCATCATTAGCTACCTAATCCTCCATTTTTTCCTCCACCCGAATAAAGAATATAATCATTTTCCTAATATTCTTATCAATTGTTTTTAGCTACTTTTCTTTTCCTATAAACAATGTTACTTTCAAAAAGGTCCCAATGTAAGGAAGCTAAGGTAGCAGAACAACTTCCTACACTAATCTTGAGAGGAGAATGATGCAAAAATTTACAGATATTTTAAATAGTTATAGAAAATTAAACATAAATATCATGCATACCACAACACAGTGATTTATGTGGGGAAAACCCTTTTGAGAGAAAAAACCCCACTCTAAAAGCCACCCAATATATTATTCAAAAATAAAAAAGATTGCAATATACTTGCAAATCAAGCTTCTCATAGGAGTATCATCACTAGAGATCCAAAGACAACATGACCACTATCAAACTCTCAGAATACATCACCGTCTACAATCGTAGTACAATGCCCTCATAAATAGGGTTACCTTCTAGGGCAAGACAAGCCAAAAAAATATCTACCATTAGGTCTAAAACCTAATAATGAATGGTTTAGATTTATAATATATCATTAATTTAATGTATGTTGGCCATTTAAGAGTTTTTGTTAACAAAAAAGTGTTAACACACATCCCTCTCCACCTCATGCTCTTGTTGTATATTACACTTAATTGTGTAACTAGGATATATATATTAATTACATTCTATCAACAATAAACCTTATATATTTGTAAGGTTGAGACACATTTTCCAAACAAATCTCTCACTTACCAAACACCTTGCAAGAGCAACATGAGGGAGTAAACATCGTCTCTTAATTGCTAGGGGCCAAAAGACCCATAGTCTCTAAACACCATCTAAACTTCTCTATGCTCATAGGCTTAGTTAAAGAATCATCAACATTCATCAAAGTCTCTACCTTAACCAGCTTCACCCTGTCATCTTCGATCACATCTCTAACAAAATGCTAATGCACATCAATGTGCTTGGTCCTAGCATGAAATTCTAGGTTCTTAGCTAAGCATATCACACTCTGATTGTTGCACTAAATTTTTATTGCACCTTGTTTTATTCCAATATCTGAAAATAATCTCTTAAGCCAAATGAATTATTTACAAGCATGAGTAGTAGCCATATTCTCAACTTCAATAGTGGTCAAAGCAACCACAACCTATCGCTTACTCATCTAACTAATTGTACCACCCAATAAAGTAAACACATAAGCATTGGTGGATCGTCTACTATCAATATCACATGCCAAGTTTGAATCCACATAACCATGAATATCAAGGGAAATATCATCTTTAGTCAAATTACTATGATAACACAAGGAATACTCTGAGGTACCATGCAAATATCTGAAGACTCTTTTAACTGCATCCCAATGAACTCTACTAGGATTAGACATATATATGGAAATAACTCCCACTGCTTGGGAAATGTATGGTCTAGTGAAAACTATAACATACATCAAAATTCTAACTGCACTCTGGTAAGACACTCTTCTCATCTCTTTCATCTATGATGGGGATGTTGGACAATCTAAAATAGATAACTTTGTCCCAACTGAAAAAGGAACACACAATGGTCTACAATCCTACTTGTTAAACCTCTGTAAAATTGAATTGATATATTTACTTTAGCCAACCCATGACTTTTTGTTCTCTCTATCCCTTCCAATTTCCATCCCAAGAATGTGCCTAGTTGCACCAAGATCTTTCATTTCAGACTTAGTAGCAAGTTGATATTTTAGTTTTAAAATCATACCTTTCCCTTTACCAATAAATAACATGTCATCAATATAAAATGCAATAAACATGAAACAATCACCATCAGTTTTATAATAAACACAATGATTTGATTTAGAACGCTCAAATCCCAAACTCAACACATATGTATTAAATTTTTGGTACCACATCCTAGGACTCTGTTTCAGGCCATACAAAGATTTCTTCAATTTGAAAACCAAATTACTTTTACCTTTCACCACATAGTGCCCTCAGCCCTGGTTGTGTCATATAAATATCCTCCTCCAAGTCATCATGAAGGAAAGCAATTTTCACATCCATTTTCTCAACCTCTAAATCATAAGCAACAATAGAAAGTAAAAATATAATGGATTTCATTTTTGCAATAGGAGAAAATATCTCACCATAATCAACACCCTCAACTTGAGAGTAACCTTTCGCAACCAACCTTGCTTTGTACTTCTCAATACCTCCATTTGAACCAATATTTTTCTTGAACACCTATTTACAACCAATAGGTTTTCATCCTTCAGGAAATGGTACAAGATCCCATGTATCATTATTTTTCAAATATGACATTTCTTCATCCATAGCAATCTTTTAGGATTCTACATCATTCATAACTACTGCCTTTCTACCAATCTGGGTTCATCCATGTTAGTATTCAAAGAGAAAATACATCTCCAATCATCAAGTGAATACCTTTTAGGTGGTTTCCTATGCCTTGTATACCTACAAACAAGTTGAGTTGGAGGCTCTTCCTCCTCTTCTGAAGATTCAAAGCTAGATGAGCTCTCCTCAACTTCTTGTCTATCCATGGGCATCGATTTACCTTTCTTAGGTGTAGAAGGAAATTGAATCACATCTTCTTGTTTACTTTGTTATGTTTGCAATGTAACAGAAGAAGTCTTTATTTCTCATAAATTAACACTTCTACTATATATTACCTTATGTGCAACAAGATCCCAAATCTTGTATCCTTTCACACCATAACTGTATTCGATAATGATACATTTCACGATTTTTTTCTCCAACTTTGGTTTCTTCTCCTTCGGCACATGTACACATGCCTCAACCAAAAACTCTAAGATGTCTTAATGAAGGCTTGTGACCTGACCATGCCTCTATAGGTGTCTTATCAACAAGAGCCGATGTAGGAGACTTATTAATTAGGTAACAAGCAGTGACAATAACTTCAGCCCAAAACCTTTGCTCTAGACCAACACCACTCAACATACTCCTAGCATTCTCCATGAGTGTCTTGTTCATTCTTTCTCCAACTCCATTTTGTTGTGGAGAATATAGAGTTGTCTTTAATCTATGAATACCACAATATTTACAAAAATCTATCAAAATCATTAGAGTAAAATTCACTGCTAGTCCTCAAACATTTTATTTTCTTTTCAGTTTGCAACTCAACCATTGCTTTAAATTATTTAAATCGACTGAAAACTTCAGATTCACTCTTTAGAAAATACACTTATGTCCTTCTACTGTAATCATCAATAAATGAAACATAATGTGTGGATTTACCAATTGAAGGAACATATACAGGGCCAAACACATCATAATGAATAAGATCTAATACACCACAATATTTATGAGAACTTGAGTAAAATTGAATGTGGTTTTGTTTTCCATAAATGCAAAGCTCACAAAAATCAAATTCAAAATTACAATCAGACAACTCTTTAACAAGGTTTTTATTTTTCAAGTTTCTTAGACCCTTTTCTCCAATGTGGTCAAGTCTCTGGTGCAATAACATAGTTTTCTCTATAGGTAACTTTGATTCAGAAGAAAGAGCACCCTTGGGTACCCAAAATCCATTACCATTTGTTGAAGGTGAAACCCTCACCTCTTCCAACGAAGTAGGCACAAACTTTCTTTTCACACAAGTACTATTTCACTCAACAGTGCATGCATCAATCTTATATAATGTCCCATATCAAACACCTCTAGCAATCACCACAACACCTCTAACCATCTTGCATCTTGCATTAGAAAATACCGCCTACACACCCGCATCTATTAGTTTTCTCACAGATAAAAAAATTGTGCTAATCTAGGGATATGCAACACACCCTTGATCCTTTTCATTCTACCATCAAGAAACTTGATTTTAACTTTACCATGACCAACAATATTTAAATAAGAATCATCACCCAAGTACACCTTACCTCCATCAAATTCTTCATGTTCAAAAATCCAATTTCTATTAAAGGTCATATGGAAAGATGCACCTAATTCAATTAACCATGCATCATTACCTGCACGACTTTCCAAAGCTTCAATGAATGCATCACCATCTTCCTTCTTAGACTCAAAATCGGAATCAAATTTCTTATTTTTCTTCATCTTTTCTTATTTGCAGTTCTTATGAACAGGTCTACGCTTACCGCAGTTCCAATAAATAAATTTGGACTTCCCATGAGATTTAGATCTCCCCTTGAACTTGGATTTGTCATGCTTTGCATTCTTCTTGTCTTTTTCCTTAGGTCTTCCACAGACATTTATGCCCCCCTTGGCAGTGATGAATACCTTCATCTTCATCTCTTCAGAAAGTAAAGAACCCACCACATCTTTAGTCTTCAAAATAACATAAGTGTACTCTGAATAGCCATGACAAGAGAATCCCATGAATCAGACAAAGAACAAAGCAAGTGTAGAGTCTAACTAATGTGCTTGTAAACTTGGTAAGATCTACTCAATTTAGAGGGTTAACTAGCTGAACAATCCACTTCAAATTGTCAATACTACATTAAATCATCAACAAAGGTGTGTAAGCTTATGATGTTACTGCACATTATATTCCTTCATGGACTCATGTACACCTAAATTATCCTATGAAAACTTATTCAAACTATTCTACTTTGCAGAAAGCTTACAGAATTGTAAAAACAGTAAAAGTAATTACAAAACCTAATGGCTATGGGTACCTACAACATATGTTGTAGGTGACTGCTAATAATAAGGAAGTACACAATCAATCTAAAACTTATTTGAAATAACAAGCAACCAAATCTAACCTTTGGAGTGCTAAGATCCACTACTTATACAATTGTTCATGAATGACAACTAATGTAATCAACTATAAGAACTAATCTACTTACTTGCAATGTATTTATGAAACAGATAAAAACGTTATTAATAGAAATGCATAAATGAATAAAATAAATGAAGTGAAAGGCAATACCTCGAGTGGCCAGCTCAGGGGACTATCTCACTTAACTAAGAACTAGATCTCACTTAGAATCTTACACATCCATGTGACATACAATTCCATTCATTGCATAACACCAGATATCAAACATAATCCTCCTTTAGATTGTATTCAATAATGGCATCTTAACAACATTTTTTTGGATAACTTGAAACTAGAAACAACTAACTGCTTAATAACTTGTAACAACCAACTAACTTAGCTACGAACTCATCCCTTGACTTTATACAAAAATGGGGAGAGACTTATTCGAACTACTAACTAACTGCAACCATTAATCTCACTCCTATATACGAGGATACAAAATTAAGATTGGCTTATTTATTCTAACTGAAAAGGAAGAAAAGACCTATTCAACAAAGATCTTAAATGAAATAGCTTGCATGTGAAACACATAGGCAAACGTTCAGAGTTCTAAAACAAGTGTCTTCCTTCATTTTTTATTCCTCCATGATGGTTTATGTCCAGATCCATAGTTCCCTGCACTTTAGGTGGTTTTGAACTTCAATGATCCCCCATTTCACTGCTTTAGTTCTTGTTACAAATGATTTGTTCTTGTTACCTCGTGCCAAGATGTAGAGAGGTTAATCCATACAACATACATATATACAACTAACCCTCATAATTAAATCACAAAATTCTATTCATATACATACATTCTCACATTTAAATCATGCAATTGCTACGAATATCACCATATTTCATATTCTTCAAACTAGGTTCAAGTTGCAAGGTATGTTGTAATAGGATAGCATATTATGAAAGTTTTTGTCCTGGAAAACATATAAAAAGTGTCTAAAAGCATATGAAAAGTAATAGAAAAAGAACTAATGATCAAGCCCATCAACAAGATCTGCCATTTCTCCTCCTCATCATTTTGCCACCAACTAATGCCAATTAGGCCACCAACATATTGAATGCTTCTAGGTGGTATGTGATTCGTCTACCCTCTTCCATTCTCAAGGAGTACAATTTCTTCCTCAAGAAAATCTTGTTCACTAAAGATTTGGCTTGATACATCTCACCAAGTTTTTTTCATAGTTTTTGTGCAGAAGTCTCCTCGTGGACATTGATTAAAACATAGTTTTTCAAGAACAATCTAATTAGACCCTTGGCTTTATGGTCCATAACATCATATTGAGCAACCAAAGTAGGATTTGCATGCCTTGAAAATTTCTCATCAACAATAGCCCACAAATCTCGATCTATCAACAAATACTTCATCTTCAGCTTCCATATCTTAAAATTATTTCCAAAAAAATTATCCACCTCTATTCTCCTTGATGAACTTTCCATCTGAAAATTCTTGCAACAAGATCACAAAGTGTCTTCTACACAAGTTCCCACTCAAATTTGGATTAGTTCAAAAAACACAACCCATAACTGAAACTAAAAGTGATTAGGCTCTTATACCACTTGTAAGGGAGCTAAGGTAGTGAAACAACTTCCTACACTAATATTGAGAGGAGAATAATTCAAAACTTTATAGATATTTTTAATAGTTACTGAAACTTAAATAAAAATAAACATAAATATCATGCATATCACAACACAATGATTTACGTGGGGAACACGCTTTCAAGAGAAAAAGCTCACACTCCAAAAATTGCCCAATATATTATTCAGAAATCATAAAGATTATAATATGCATGCAAAGCAAGCTTCTCACAGGAGTATCACCACTATAGATCCAAAGACAACACGAATTCTATTAGACTCTAATAATACATCACTGTCTATAGTCGTAGTACAACACCCTCATAAAATAGGGTTACCTTCTAGGGTAAGACAAGCCAACAAAACATCTACAATCAAATCTAAAACCTAATAATGAATTGTCTAGATTTACTATATATATATATATATCCTATCAACAATAAATCTTATATAATTGCATCACTAAAACCATCATAATTATAATACAATAACTCCTTCCTAAGAGCAATAATGACATCATGTAATATATCAAAGATATAATGAATTAATAATAATAGAAACATGAGAAGCTAATAAAGTGTCATCATAATGCATGTTGTATTATGTAATACATAACAAGGAAAACATCAACATGAATAACCATATAATCAATATAAGATGTAAAATAACTATCCTTATGAAGCATATCATCATTATAGCAAATAAGGTAGCTCACATAACTTATTATCCTTAGAATCCTCACAAGATGTGACATAAAAAATGTGAATCTCAGGGCAAAGAAATGGGGATATCAATAATATTTTGAAGATATGACATCACAAGGAACAACATCATGAATAGCTAAGTAAGGTGTAACCTTGTTGTCAGTATGTGTAGCTTGATCATGCTCCAGGTTAATATTTTGGCCACTTTAGTAGCTGCGGTTTCCCCCAAATTAATTAATGGGGGAGTGCAAGAAATTTTAATTTAGGAAATTTAGTGTCAATTTCCACTATAAAATTGGTTGAAAATCAGTTTGAAAACTACCCAAATAAATGACAGTTTATGCTTGTTGCAGATTGGAAGACTAAGAGTTGTGTGATGGAAGTTGATTCAACACATAGCAAGGTAGTGCATGAGGAAACAAAACAGTCATGTGAGAAGTTGGAAGAGCACACAACAACGTGTAGATGGAAGTGAACAATCACACAAGTAGTTATAGTGCTATGTAAAAGGTACACAAAGAAACACAAAAGAGGTTAAATGGATGACAAGTTTAAAGTTAGTTTTTGCAAAGTATATGCAACGTATTGCTGCTATTTTATAATTGATTCTTCACTAGAGATTTTTAATACAATATTGGACAAGTTGTTTATGGATGTAGCCCAAAGGGTGAACCATGTTAAAAATGTTGCGCCTTTGTGAATTTCATTATGTTTTGTCATTCATTATGTATCTACATTGTTTAATTTATTTAATTTAATTGCTTCAATCCTGCTTGAGATCCCGACACTTGTCATATAAAGTATCATCCCTATATGTATCAAATGAGTAGAGTGGAAGTAAGCACTGTACCACTATTATAGCTATATTATTACTATCATAAAGCATAGAGGTGCAAGAAGTAGATGTGTATACAAAAGAGGAAAAACTATACATGGTAAATATCTAGCATAACACACAAAGAAAAGGTGAGTAGTTAAGGATCAAATATTAATCAAAAGTGTAGACTCAAAATAATAATTAAAAGAACAATGATGAAGCACAAATAAAGAGTGGATCCAAACACTAATCATATCTGACATAAAAAATAACAATAAAAAAACATATCTAAAACCTTATTATAGAAGCAACAAACCTTAAGAACAAACTAAATGGGGTGTAAAAAGGTTCGTTTCACAATAAATGCAAAGAAATAAACAAACTTTTATATTAAATCCCAAGATAATTTAATTAATTTACAATAATAAATAAATCATAAGATGAAGACATTGAGATTGATATGCATAAGTACATGTGATAATAGATACATCAAATTTAAATAAACAAAACAAAGATACTTAGCTCTGACTTTAATGCTGATATGATCCTAACAAATGTTGTGAAATAATTCATCACTCTTTTAGAAACTTGAGATGTGTGAACAAAATTGCTCTCAAACTAAAAAGTTGACAATGAAAATCTTTGAGTCGATTTCACATTGCAAAATTAATCCAAAACACCACATAATTGATCAAAACCATACACAATTGTCTTTTATGCATGAAATCAATCCTCTAAATTAGTTGATTTATGAGTGAACACGGTTATATCCAAAACCCTTCGTCCTAATAGATGGCTTCTCAAGTTTTAAGGTATGAATTGTGGATTTTAAAGATTATCAAAGCTTGTTAAAGGAAATTGTGCGTTTCTCCATATAAAATGAGCATTAGCTTACAAGTACCCATCTAAAATTTACACCCCCACCCCCCAGCCAAGGGTTTTGTAGTCATGGAGAATTCTTTCATGTTGTGTAATTCTAGAGGATTTCTCCTCTATTTCGTGGGTGCTCTGTTTTTCAGTTATGATTGAAGGGAGTACATGATGCAGGAGCGATTTATAGGAGAGCCAACATAATTGTCCACAAAAAAAGAGCAGAAAGTAAATAATAATACATGAAAACAGAATTTTAAGAGACCAGTTTCATATTTCATTAGGTTCAACCATTCAAGCATCCGTTATGTTTTGGAAGACATAACATCCCCTTGGTATGCCACAATTTAATTCCCTTTCACCCAGATAAATAATGTAGTCTTCAACCATTCTTTGAATTGATCATGCGATGTACTTTTAGCAACAAAAGAAGGATTTGATGCCTAACATATGGATGCAGCAGATTATGAATTTTTAAGGCTTTTGAAACCTTAATAATGTGTTGCTGGTGCTCATGTTATCTGTTTTCAGTTGGAGGGTTATCTCTTTGTAGTTTTGTGAGATTGCTGTGCTCTTGTTTTTTTATAATCTGCATGAGTTAAAAATTTCAATTGTTAACCATCATATTCAATATCATTAATCAAGAACTTTTTGGCTTCTCTCTACTAAAGACTCATCTATTCTTCTTCTTTGGCAAATATGGTGCTGTAATTGTGCAATGGGATCAAATACATGACACCAACACAAATGTTGGTTTGGGACAGAAAAAAAATTGATATGGGTAAAGGTGTGTAACTCATGGAAATTTCTAAAGTTTTCCCGTTTAGGTTGAACCTTTCAGTGAGTAGCCTTAAAGGTTGAGGAAGCATTGGTTGTTGATGTCATTCTCACTGGCACTATCGGACCTGCATATCGCTGTGAAATTATTAAGGATGTTGAAAAGGTGGAAGAATTATCACACTGATTCAGGCCATACTATCCTGAGGAGGACAATTTGGAACTAATGTTTTATTAAAAAGAATTAATGTCTTGTAACAAAGAATACTCTTGAACTGTCAACTTTGTTGCAACCAATACTCATTAAAAGATATGACTAAATAGGCATGCCAATTTTGGATTGAGAAATTTGCGTTGACCAATGTGGAGGAGTGGTAGAATTTATGAAGGTGCACTTTGGTATTTTAGAAATATAGGATTATTAACATAAGCAGGATGTGAAGGTGAATGCTAAAATGAATTTGATAAGCCTCACGCTCGGAACTCTAGTGTTCGTCAAAATTTAAGGTCTCTCGCATATTGATGGGGGTGCTGCATCTAACCTGAGCTAAGCAGTCGCTGAATACTTTGTGGTGTAACTAATTATCTGAAGTTCTTCACATCTTTCCTGGACATGAAAGGTTGCAATCCAATTTTCTACATGGTTGGTTTGAGCTTGAAGCAATAACAACACAAATGTAGATAAACATGGTTCATATTTTGAGAATCAAGGAGCCCATTCACCTGGCGTTCAGTTAACAACAGTAAGTTGATAATTCTTTACAAATGAAAATTGATCAGGTAGGTATCTGATGAATAGTAGTTTTGACGTAGAGTTAGAGGGAAGGCAGTTTCTGTGTCTAAATGATACTTCTAATATCACGTACCATGCCCAGTTCTGTGAGTTAGTTGAGTACACAGGTGATCCCATCAACTTGGCTATTTCAATGACCAATTCACCAACCAGATTTATATTTCGTTGTGCTGTTCCAGCTTTCTATGCTACTGAAAACAACAATCTTGGACTGCTAAATGGTGTTAGTACAACTGTGTTGCTTTCTTCTATTTCATAAATCCATTATGAAATTGTGTAAATGCTCACATACATTATTTACAGTGCCCATATATCTGATTTCATTCTCTTATTCTACTACCAACATGTAGACCAATAGTGCAACAAAGAGTGTGCTAATTCTTTAACTTATACGAGATTGAATTTAACATCTATTTGCTGCTAGTAACGAGTACTATTCTTATCATCAGCTGAACATATAAATCAAATGCTTTCTTAATTTAGGGAAGTAGTTGTATGATATGAAATTTCAAATTAAGCAAGCAAATGAATCAAACACTCAAGAAAAGATAAATGAGCATGTGGATGTACCCTGGAGAAACCCAGGGTGGAAACACTCCTGTAGAGTTAAGTTGTGCATCCTCATCTCTACTAGGCCATTTTGTCAGTTTTAACAAGTCTGTTACTCAAATTGAGCTTCCAAATGCATTGTAACTTTTGCTAGCATCTCTACAATGAACTTCTAGCTTGCCTTTCTGTGAACTTGTTTATTTGATATGTGTAACTGCTGCTCTAAGCTGTTGCATTCATCTCCTACCCCAAGAAATATGAATTAAATCTTTAATGCCGTATGCAATGCCTATACATGATTTCCAAGGGGTATGTTTATTTATTATTCTTGCATATGTGCAACAAAGTCATACCTGCTTTGTAAGTTCCTGATGTACCAAGCTGGATCCATCACACAGGACTGATTTTTCAGTTGATGTTCACCATAGAATGTCGACATCATCCCTAGCTCCCGTGCAACTGTTGCTCTGTGCTGCTTCAAACTCCATATGTCTGCCTTGTGTAGTGTTGACTTATTGAGGTTTTAAGAATGTCTCAAACTCTTATTAAGTTGCACAGATTAAGAGGTACAGCCTGCAATCTGAATCGACCAAATTATGATAATTTTCAAGATCCAATTTGGATTAACAAGTGTTGTTGATTTCAAAAGGCTGATTAACATTTGTAATCAGTTGCAACCAGCTAATATTTAACAAGGGGAAAGCATAATCATCTTGCTTAGATCGCAGTAAGTATAATATTTTCACAAATTTAGGGCCACGATTTGTTGCAAAAGCACTAGTGTTTTTCATGATGGACAGTCGGATTAGAAATGAAGCATTCAAAAGAGTGATATAATTTGACATGAATATGGTCCGCTCCAACTTCTCTCTTGTTTTGATTTGTAGAAGGCTTTGGTTTTGCAAGAGACCGTACACAATATACATGGACTGTATTCATTTCAAGAGGGTGTCTATCACAGAATATTTTTGGACAAATGGAGGCTCAAGCTGTTTGGCACTTCTCATTTTCAACATTTGACATTACAAATGCAAACAACTAGATACAGTTGAAAATACTTATTGAGTTCATTACCAGAAATCTGAAGTATTATCATAGAATTAATTGCTTGTTTTCAATACATATGCTAAAAGAAACAGTATGGTTGATATGAAATAATACACATAGTTGACAGAGAAATACCATACTTCGGTGAGACACCTAAATTAGAAATCTGGAGAAAGACTTACCATCTATATTGGTTCATCAGGCAAATTCTTTACTAATCTGTAAGGGGAATCAATTACCAAACAAAGAAACAATAACCTTATTAATCTTACTAATTTGCTGAATCCAAATAGGAATAGGCACAGGTATATGGGTACAATTTGCTGGTACAGCAATTTTTTGGGGGGCTGAATATGTTATGGGTATGCTCATATGAAAAACATATAAAAATCATAAATGCATACATACTGTGGCATAAAAACAGAAAACAAGTACAAAATACCACATATCATGCATATGCAAAATAAAACTACCATAAATATTACAAATTTGAAATATAGTATACAAATTGATTCGATATCAATTTGTCAAACTCAAATGTAATGATGGATATGATATATTCATTGTTTAATAACATAATGCAATCAGTAATCATCATCATGTGGGTCTTCATCAAGACCAGCATCATCATCATCATTGACATAAGACGATGTAGGTAGATAAGAAGAACCATAGGCAGTCCCACTACCACTTGCAGAAAAAGTATGTTGGCTACAGGCAGTCCCACTACCACTTGCAGAAAATGTATGTTGGCTATATGACTCCTCAAAAAATGAAGATGGTGTGGCAGTAGAAACATCTAAGTCAGCTTGCTCTGGGTCTACATCCCACAACTTTGTTGTCCTTTCCTTGTACTCAGTGAGAAGGGGCAAATTGGAATGCACATAAACTAGCTTTTCTGCCGTACTTGATGCCAATTGGTTGCACATCATTGAGTGGATGAAGGGGTATGTACTCCAATTTTTCTCAGATGAAGAGGAACTAACAACCTGTTGAGGCAAAGTGAGAGAGTTAAGAAATGTTAAATTGTAAATCAAACTTCAAATTCAAAAACAATAATTTCAAAATTTGAAAAAGATTCAAATTTAGAGAGTTCACAATAAAAATTAAGAAACTTACTTGTGAGAAAATTTTGATTGCAAGAACTTGGAGCTGTGGTAATCTAGAGCCATTGAGGTACCACCAACTGCAAGCATCCATTTTGTACTTGTTACGGAGAGCGGAATCATTTTGATTAGTGGAGGCTACAAAATCAGCAAACTCACTTGTAATTACATCCTTCATATTAGGATCAGGGAAGAGTTTAGTAAGTGCTTGCTTGCACCCTTCACTAACTTTTACATCACTATATGGTGGCACCCTCATTGGCAAAGAAAGGATCTCATTGCTATAATACTTGGGAGTCAATGCAAAGGCAAGAAGATGTAATGGGGTGGTCATTTTGTTCTGCCACTCAACACAAATTGTATGGACCTTTTTGAAGAAAGTTTCTTGAGGATCTTGCTCTTTTTCGTTTATGATGGACTTCATCTTCTCAATCATCAATTCAATGCCACAGTACACCTCTCCCAAATATGTCTTATTCATGTCAGTAAAGCAGATCATATTCATGATAGGCTCAGTAAAACTAAGAAGGTATTCAACACGATCCCACCAAATGTCATCTAGGATCATGTGCTTTACTTTTTTTGCCCTTTCACTATCGGATTGCCTCCATACAGACCAAAGTTGGTTGGTGACCATGCTAGAAAGTGCCTCACGCACCTTCACAAGTCATTTCAAGATGATTATGTCGCGTACAAATTGAGTCTCAACAACCTATTTGAAAATTATAAATTAAGAAAAAAGAAGAAAAATATTTAAACTTCAAAAAATAAATTAAAGTAAAACATAAAATTTTAAAATTGTGTTGTTTCAGTTACCTTTAATAGCTTCAATTGTGAGAATGATCTATAAATGGCCAACGACATTTCATGGTTTGCAACAAACATTTGGATCTCTTTAGCCTCAACATAGACTTGTTTGATCCAATCTATTTTCCTACCCAACTTTTGTAGCATAAGACTGAGTGAATGGATAGCACAAGGTGTCCAAAATATATGTGGAAATTGTGCTTCAACCAACATACCAGCTACTTCGCAAATTTTTGTATTGTCTGTCATGATTTGAACAACGTTTTGAGGACCTACTTCTTGAATGCATTGTATTAGGATGTTAGCAATAAATTCTGCATCTTTCATCTGCCCCTGACAATTGACAACTTTCAGAAACATCGCCCGATTAGGACACATTGCTATCACATTGATAAATGGTTTATTTTTAACATTTGTCCATCCATAGGAAACAATAGACACTCCTGTTTGTTTCCATAAACCCCTAATGGGAGCCAATGAAATTTCTATATTTTTGACCTCCTTTGATAATAAGGTGTTACACACCTTCTCATAACTTGGGCCCGTGTACCCTTTTGGAGCCTCATTTACTTTTCTCAACATATCTTGCCAATATGGTGATTGAACAACATTGAAGGGCAAACCATTTGCATAGAGGCATCTTGCAACAGTTTGATCTGCAATCTCTCTAGCATTGTTTGGAAATGCCCTTTCTAGTGGCCTTTTTGTTCTTTTCATGTTAGATGCCTCTTTTTCATACCTATCCATAAATGAGTGACCCTCTACCACAACATCAGGGATGACACTAGAAGATAGGGAAGTAGATGGTCTTTGTGACCCTTTGCCTTTTCTCAAAGGATGCCTTGTTCCAAGGACAACTGCTGCATCTGCTTCCTCTTGCTCTCTAATATATTCTGCTATTTTTTGAATTGGCACATGTACACCATTCTTTCCTGGACAAGTTTCGATTGCCATGTTAGGAATGGCACACAAATGAGCTTTCACTTGATTGTATGAGCTTGTATACCTTTGATCACACCCCCTACATATCCAAACATATGTCCCAAGACCTGGAATCTGCTCTATCATTTCTACATGCCTCCACAAAGGTGAACATTGGTCGATTTTGAAGCAGGGTTGTCCAATGAAGCTAGAATTGTTGGCCATTGTAATACAAAAGCAACTGCATCAGCAAGATAGAAATACAAGTAGCAAGATTGAAATAACTTTTAACAGAATGCTGAACCAATCCTTCTCTTCTCCTGTATTAAAAGTGTTCAGGGTTTCAATCTATTATCTCAAGAGGATGAACACCAAGAAATATATTTTAAGATCCTGGAAAACCTATATGCAAATCAGTATATTATGCACACTAATGCTTTCTCAAAGTGTAAAGGCAATTGGGCGAGCAGCAATCCATATTTCCTACCCCTTAAAACCCATATTTCCGACCAATAAAAATTGGCGTGAAAGAGTAAGAAGCAAACATTAGGCACACTGTTTGGTATTTAGAGTTTTAGATGGTTTAGAAGCAAACAAATAACTTGTCAAAGTGCATAGAACCTCATTTGAGACAACATCAAGCTTCTTCTGATCCTTGCTCTGCACATTGACTCCTCCTTGGAGGCCCGTGAGGTCGGATATGCCCGCTCTTTGCACAAGAGCAATAATCTGCTTACATTCCAAAGAAATACCTAAGAGCACAATTACCAGTTCGCCGGCTATATGACCGTTTTGTTCTTGTCCTAGTAACCACGCCGTGAGAGTCTGGATATCAAACGCTCCTTTCTTCTTCGTCTGCTGTTGCTCGTGAAAATGATCGCTGTTTAGGGTTTACGGCGGGTTTTCTATGGTCAAAAGTCAAACGAAATGTTTCGAAATTGTTGACCGCCCCTGGAATCGTCCCGGAATCGTCCTGGAATCGCCTCGACCAAGCTGGAATCTCCTGGGTACGATTCCCAAAGAATCCACCCTCAACCCAAAAGAATCCACCCTCAAAAAAGGGCAAAGGTGCCCTGGACGATTCCACAGGTGTTTCACTCCCGAATTTCATTCCGAAACGAATCGTATCCAGGTACGCCGAGTTTTTCAGCCGATTCGTTAACAAAATA